>JAXCLQ010015887.1:0-36251 GCA_035584115.1 Cedrela odorata | reverse complement strand
AAATAAAATCAATAATATATAAGTTAAAATTCAAGTTTAAATAGATAAAATAATACTATAAAAATAGAGTTATCAACAATACCATAACCCGTACTCAATTGGGAGTCGACAGTAGATGAATTTTACTACTTGCACGTACAACTATATGGGTTTATTTGATATTCATTCATTTGTGTCTGAGAGTCATGATGTCTTACTAGAGGTCGGTTATGATCATTAGGAACTTTGGCTACAAAGAGTTGTACCAAAGTGATATGACGGAGTTCGTTGTATCCGCTCATGTCCAGCTCACAATAAACCCAAGGGATCACACACATTAATCGGTTACTTAATAATGATAACATTTGCTATTATACAATAATCATTAATTGGTTAATGATATTATGCTGATATTTTGATCGGGTAGCAATTTGATTCTTTATTGTAAGGAATATATTTCTTAGCAAGAACGTGCTAGCACTCGTAAGCGTGAAAAATATTTTGGTTATTTGTAGGACAATGTAAATATGATTTACAAATATTAATTAATATATAAAGATATAATATTTTAATAATGATTAAAGTAATAATATAATAATAATATCTTATATGTAATGATTATAATATTTATTATATATATATATATTAATTATTACTATATATATTGAAGTAATATATAATGTAAGATATTTATATAGATATATATATATATACATATTAATTAGATTAATATATGTATATTATATTCTCTCTCTCAAGTCTCACATTACTTTTTATTTATTTGATAAATGGAAAGGCAAGTGGGCAAGTTGGCAAGTGGATTGCCTTGTTTCATTTAATAAAATAAAAGAGGGCAAGAAGGCAAGAGGGCAAGTGGGCAATGACCGTTTTACAAGAAAAACACTTAAGTGTTAAGTGTTTAATGTAAGCATTTGATGCAATGCATATCTTGCCTTGTAAGATAGAACCGAGAGCTTTTTCTTCCTATTCATGCTCTCTATATTTTCAGTGGGAACCATTTTATCCTTAGAAAAGGTGATGGAGGAAGTTTGGTTTTAAACCAAAAACTAAAACAAGAAAAAAGAGAGAAGTTAGAGAGAGAAAACTTGGTTTGGCTTGGTGAAGTTAAAACCGAAGCTTAAAGATCCCATAACGAAGACGAAACCTCCATCACCAACACCAACTAATGGACACCTTTGGAAGCAAGTGTGGAGGTTCAATTGCTGTTCCGGATTGCAAATCAACGAAGTAAGACTTCTGACTTTACATTTATGTTTAAAATGTTTTTAAATTCTCAAAACATACATGTGTACATGTCTAGATGCAATATAGAGCCTTTCCAAGTGTTAGTGGGACAGTCATGGCTCCCCAATGATGATCGTGCGCTCAGGAATCGATCCTGCGTGTCGCGCTTCCGCTTTGTGTGAGAAATAGAGCATGATTTTCTGTGTTAATAGAGGTTTTGCCTTCAAATATCAACCACTATTAGGGTTACAAACTTATTCAAATAGGGGTATAAGGTATGATTGCCGAAATCCAATAATGCTATTAAAGCATTAATCAACCCAAATGACATTACTATGAACTCTTAATGCTCATTTCTCGTTTTGAAGACAATCTTATAAATATCATTCTCCCAAATTCCTTATTGATAATATACAGATCTCAAACCAATCTTAGAAAATACCGTCGCTCCTTACAACTAATCAGAGAGATAATCTATATAAGACATCAAGTGCTTATTCTTAATAATCACCTTGTTCAACTTACGATAATCAATACATAACCTTAAGGTACTATCTATTTTTCTCATAACAAATGGGGTGTACCCCAAGATAAACCATTGGGTCTAATGAAACTTTTGTTAATTAATTCTTACTACCAAACCTCAAGCTCTAGGAGCTCCATTGGTGCCATATGATATAGAGGCATATATATTGTGTTAGTTCCAAGGATATAATCTATACCAAAATTAAAATTATCATTCCAGAGCTGTTCCAAGCAACTTTTCTGTAAATACTTTTAGAAACTCATTTACGACTGGATTATACTATAATTGATTCCTACAAACTAACATATCCACTAAAACCCAACTGTTGCCTCCAAGATAATAGGTCCCACCATCACCTCGCAATGTTTAAATATAACTTTTTTTGAGCAATATTTGCTCCAATGGTATACGTACAACACATTCTTCGTCTAAAGAAATTAATCTCTTAATCGGCATAATATACATATGATATACTTATAAAAGAACTATTAGATCTAAGGTCTATAAAAATGTATGTGAGCTAACCCAAGTTCAACACCATACTTGTGATTACAGTAAGATTTGCTTGAGCCTGTTTTCTGGTTCTAAGCAATACTCTATTCTATATCCTAGGCTAGTTCCTCGATACACTTTGAGTGAAATACCTGGTCAACTTAGGTCGTCCAAACTTAAGTAATTTTTTTATATAACATGTCTGCCCGTAATAGAAGCACGTTAGTGGAGTACCACAAGCGTCATTATAATGGTTATTACAACTAGAGCATCTACTAATTCCTTGCATCTGTTGAAAACCTGAAGTAGACCTCAAAACTTCTGACCCCTATCTAAATCCAAATCCAGAGGGATTCATGTGGAAATAGAAAGATTACTAGCAAGCTAAGAACAGAAACATCGCTAGATGAACCATTACTGCGACTCTTCTTCAATGACTGACCTATCCAAACATTTAAATCACTTCTCTCTTGAAAGCCTAATTTATTTCATTTTATTTATTTATTTTTGCCTTTCTTTCCCCTATCAACTTTTCTTCCCGTTGGGCTAACTTTTGATATATCCTTTATTGATCATGAAGCTATCAAACTAGAGACTCAATCACATTGGAGATTGCTTGTGTCTATACAATCACTTTATCAACAAGCAAACCTTTCCTTCATCATTATTTTTCTATCCATCTACCCATATGTCATTTGCCCCAAAATTAAAATATTCATAATAAAGTAACTACTCACAAATGGGTTCTTTCATTAAATTTCTCTATTATCTAGAAATTTAGGCTTAGATTTTAGCAGAAATATTTTAATTGATAATCACAATTTTGGAGCCTTATATTTTTTTTCTCTAAAATAAAAACAACAATCGTTAAAAGCACAATCTACATTTCTAACTCTCAAAATTGAAAACTTATATTAATTTACTAATATTTTTCTATCATATTCAGCTTCCCATCCGCACTATACATTTTTCCATTGAAACTCATATCACTAATTATGAACTTGTGACACATATATTCTTAACCATACTCGAATTCCTCTAATTAATAACTTAATTGTCCCTATGCTTCAACCAATATATTACATTATAAAGTACTATTCATCCCAAACAGAACCACTTATAAAGGAACAGAAATTAGCCAACCAATTGAGGTTAACGATTACTAAGAAATTTCAAATATTGCACTTTACAATTCATATGATTAATATCACAATATGACTTCAAATTCAACGCTTCACCAATTGAAGGAAACTATAACTAATCACGAAGAGATTGCCTTTGAGGAAAATTTCATATTATAATTAATTAAAACCAGCTACAAAAGAAATCCTCAAAAATCTCTACACTAACTAAAATACAGGAAATATACATTCAATTTGCAAAACCATATCTGCATTACGTTGTACATCCACAAAAAGAAAAGTGAAAGAATGACAAGACTAAGCAATAATATTAACTTTCACTTATGTGTACTTGTCTTGGATACTTAGCTTAATGTCATCTACATTTACTGCTTTTTAAACAACATTTTCATTTACTACTAAATCAATGATTTCAAATCATATAAACAAATCAGGTCATCTCGGCCATTTCAACATGTATATCAAATCGTTTTCAATCAACAGATCCATTAAACAAAACATCCCTATATTATACAAGGCATTTATAAATAGATTCATTTCAATTTTATTATAGAAATAAAATTATTTATTTAACAGACAAACAATACATATGTGTATAACATACATATATTTACATATCATGTATGTATAAATTTACTCATTGTAGAACTCACAATTTTGATATAAATTGAATTTATTAAATTTTAAATTAATATCAAGGTTTTGACATAAGTTGTGAGAAAAATTAATTGAGGTTGAGCATGCATAATTAACTAAAATTGAGGTATAGAATGAAATATATTTCTAAGAATGTGATTATTATTGATGTTTCAAGATTTTATTAAATTGATAAGGCATTAATTTTATTAAATATTGGTGTTGTAGGAAATTATAAATAAATAAATAAATAATAACAATAAATAAAATAAAATAAATCTTGAAATTTAATTTAATAAATTTATTTATTTGGGCCTAGAATATTATGAGTGTGTGTCTATGTATATATATATATATATATATATATATCAAGCCTAAATAAAGATATATTTTAAAGTCCAATTTTCAAGTTGATTTAGCCAAGTCCAATTTCTTTTCTTTTTATTTAACTAGAATAAGGCCAAAAGTGTAATTCATTTCTAAATTTTTCTTTAAAACTGTACATTTAAGTAGAGAGCTCTAGATATCTCTACGCCTTTGTTTAGAGGAAAAAAAAATGAAACGAAAGAAAGACAAGAAAACAAAGAGCAAACAGTAGAGAAAGAGAAAAATAAAGAGAAAAATTATCTTGGCCGATCAAGGAGAGTGAGTGGGAGAGCAAGTTTTGTGAAAACAAAAAGAGAAGAGAAAAGAAAATCGGCAAGAGAGGAAGAGATAGTTTATTTTAGTGAGAGAAAATGAAAATTTAGTTATGGGTAATAAGGGAGAGAAAACTGTGTGATAAGAAATGAAGAGAAGTAAACCGAGAAGAACAAATGGGAAAGAGAAGAGAAATTGCAGGATTTGGCAAGAAAAAGAAGGAAAACTAAGCTGAGAGAGGAAGAAATCTGGAATAGCTGACGTAGCTCCCAACCACACATTGTTTACTTCTGGGAAGAATTGTTTACTTCTGGGAAAAAGATTAAGGTTCATTTGTCACTTAAATATTTTGATTTATGTTGATTTATATATAGTGAGACTGTGATAATATGCACATCTATTTGAGGTAATAAATAAGATAGATCATTTTACTAAGTAATTTAATCTTATGATTGAATACCCAAATCGTAATTTAATTTCAACAAGCAAAATAAAATGATTTTAGGATCATCTTTTAATTTTGAGTGCATACAAGTTTCTTAGAATTTCATGACGCATATGGGTATGGCTTTACGGTTAAGATCTTTTTTTAAATATGTAAATGGAATTAGATTGATGCCACTGTATTTTAATTTTTACTCAAGTTATGAGTAGTTAGATATATTGACGTTTAATAAATTGAGATTATATTTGACAAGTATAAATGATTAGCTAATTAATTAAAGCACACAAATAAGAAAGAAAAACAAGAGTAAACTGAAAATAAACTCACCCTCCTAAAGTGCTCCTAAGAGTAGTGATTTCTCGGTTTCTAGTTACTTGAAGTAAAATTTATGCTTTTGCTGCTTTGCTTTTGATGATGCTTCCTATCACTGCAACTGCTATATATTTGCCGCTCTCTTGCGTGCTGGACTGCAGATGTATGGCAGTGCTGTTGTGTCAACCGAATCAGAAATTGACAAAGTATCTATGGGCAAATCACATAAGTGAAAAGGGACTTGGAGAGCTTAGTAAACAATGTCTATTAGGAAGTGACAAGATTGAGTCACTTAATTTTTTTGTTAATTATATTTTTGGGAAGGCAAACCAAGGTAAGGATGAACATGAACAAGTATGAAAATTTATGAGGGAAGATTGGTCGGAAAATTTGGTAAGGCAGGGGAATGTCTTGTGTTGGGATTTTGGCCTTAGTGCAATGTTTGATTTATAAAATAAGTTATAGAAATCCAATTAACTCTAGAGAAATTAAACATAATTATGAGTAACCTAGCCAAATTTAAAAATTTTTGAGATAAAATGTGTTCCCAGAAATTTATGAAGATGGCTACCCTGTGCAGCATTTTGATTTTTCGAAAATGCTGAGCAACAAATAAAAAACTTAATATGAAATAGAGTTTCCAACATCGGTTTTTAATGTTGTAAAATTTCTTGTAAACTAGACATATAAGATAATAATATATTCAAAAATTAGAATTTTTTATATAGGAACGGAGTCGCAGAAAATTTTGGAACATAGGTGCCATGTTTCAGCACTATACATTATCGTGTATCTGTACAATGTATAGTAAATTGAACATAATTTAATCATTAGAAATCAGAATTAGAGTCTATAAAACACTATGGAAACTAGACATAACAAGGAATAGCATAGTTAAAAATTTTATTTTTCCATTGAGGAAAAAATTTCCAAAAATTTAGAGAAACTTACTGTTCTGTTACAAAACTCAATTGAAACATTATTTATTTAATTAAGTATAAGTTTAGATATAGAAATCCAAATTAAATATCGTAAAAAATCACGTAATATAGAGATATAAGGGATTAACATATTAAGAATTTGATTTAAAATTCATTACCGATTAATACTAGCAAAAAAGATAAAATTACCCCTGCTATAGATAGATGTTGTTTAGGGATAAATAAGATGGAAATTGTGATTTTTCCAAAGTAGGTAACGATAGCTTGAGATTCTCATTGTCTATTAATAATTAAGATCATATGTGGTATATTTCTTAGTTTTTATTACAAGTATGTGGTATTTTAGGTTTTAACGAAAAGACATGTATTTGTAGATAGTCGACCTAGTCAACCATCGGTGAGGTAGAAAGTTGGAAATGGTTATGCGTAAATCAGTGAGTAGATATTTTTATTTTCAAAATGTTATTATATAAAATATTTGATTTATGCATGTTTTAGAAAAATCTATTGAAATGAATATTTTATCGTATATTTAAAAATATGATTTAGAATAAATATATGAGTTAAAAATGATTTGAAATTTAAATTAAAATGTTAAGTTATTTTTGTAAATTCAATGTTTATAACTGTGTTATATTAAAATGAAAATAAATCTAATTGGGAGTAAGAGTAATGTTTAGAAAATGTATTAGATATTCATGAACTGTTTCTGTGGATGGATAATTTTATGACTCATATGATAAAAATACTTTGTGAATTATATGTGTTGAGTTTATTGGTGCAAGCGCTCAATGTGAGTTCATCCGTGCACGGAGAAATTATATGATTTATGAGAGATGGATCGATATGGGTGAGCTTCTCTCTTATATGTAGACATCAAAAAATAGATAATTATAGGTGAGCTTCCCGAAAGGTTATTGTTGAAAAAGTTGATGTTTGGTATCACACCTACTTATCCAGGCTAACGCTAACAAGATGGCTAAATAAATTATTTTATATAATGATACAGAAAAACTCATTAGCAGGTCTTGAGATGTCATTGGGAGATATTTATAGGAAAGTTTCTTGGCAAGCCTAGAAATTTGTAATTGAATATCCACATAATTTTATATATGAAATTAATTTATTTTATTTACTAAAGTAATTGTGATTTAAATTTCTATGAATTGCTATATTTTAAAAATTTACTCTCTTACTGTATATTTATTGGTTTTATTTTTTTATTTTAATCTACTAACTGTGTTTTTAGGACTAACTCTCCTCACCTCTTCCAATGTGCAGGAATAACTAGTAATTAAAAAAGAAAGAGAGATTTTAAGAAAGAGAAGACATAGGTGGAGAATAATAGATATACACTGCAGTCATTAGGGCACATGAGTCCATCATGCATCAAAGAGTTATAAATGAGTCAGACTTGAGCATGTTAGAAATATATATATATATATATATATATTTATATAAGTTGCATCACTTATTTCATTGCATCAAAATTTTATAATACATTGAATTTTATATATATATATATATATATATATATATAACATTACTGGATTTAGGGCACTAAATAATCTATGCATTATAATTTATAATATTTTTTAATTTAAAAATCAAATGTACGCATTTATACTTGTAGAGAGAGTGAGGCTTAGGGCAACGATGAAATCCATTATCTGCTGATAATATCTCTAAATTGGAGGTGTTACACTCACTGTATGGAGAGAATAATTACTCCCACTAATAATTTTCACGCCTATTTAGTCCTTCTTTCGGATCATCATAATCTAATATTATACATGCATAACTTATGAATTTTACTATTTAAATAATTAATATAATTGTACTAAATACAATTTTCGTGAAAAACGTGACAAAATTCCTTGTTGTAATGCATTTCATGAAGTTTAACTAAATAAGGTCATTTTTTCAATTTTCAACAATAAATTTTTATGGTTAACTTATTCTAATTCACATTTCCTACTACCTTAAATTTATACATTTTCGCCTAAGTAAACAAATACGGTTTTGATCTAAATACTGTAACAAAAACTGTTAATGTCGGAGTTATTACAGCTAAAGTATTGTTTATATTGGATTATTGTAGCAGCAATTACTATTTAAATTAAAAGTACTATACAAACAATTATTGTTCAAATAAAAAAAAAAAGTGTACAAACAGTTAATATTTAGAGTAAAGACACTGTAGTTAATTCATATTTACTATAGTATATTCGAAATTACTGTTTATCAGAAAGAAAAATACCTAAATTTCTACTTACAAACATTTCAATCAATACCAAATATACTAAATACTATATTTTCTATTTCAATTCAACACAATTTAACCGTTTCTACGCAGAATCAAGCGTAAATATTTTGAATAAATAGTAATTTTAAATTTAATTCATGCTTAAAATCTAAAATTTAGACTTCTAATGTGTTAAATAGTTTATCAATAATTAAAATTTAAAAGAAATTTGCTTAAATTTAAAGTAATTCGACTAAAATTTGATGGGGGTGAGACTGATTGTTTGCATTTTGAAGGAAGGAGAAGCAGGTGGAAAGGAAGGAAATGTTCATTTATTTTGGTATGTCAAATGTTAATTAGACCTTTATTATTTTTAAAATCCTAAAAATGACTTAAAAAAATTTCGTTTTAATTTTTTTAAAAAATTTTAAAATAACTTTTAATATTTTAAAATCTTTATAATTAAGTTCAAAATCAATTATTTAAATTTTCTTTTACTTTGTTCATTTATTAAATTTAAAATATTTTTATTTTATTAAAAGTATAATCATATAAATTTAAATTTTTTAAAAAAATAATTAAAATTACTCATTTATCCGAAAGACGGAGTTTATAGTTACTCCAGTTTACCAAATTAATTACTGATGAACTCCATCATATGATCAATCAGCACTGCACCAGTGACTTGAATCAGCTTGTCTACTCAGTTTTTCTCACAGTAACATGCGGACTACAAAATCCCTTAAAAGATAAATTATGAATGTATAAATATACGAAATTGTCGTACCAAGGCACTAAGAGTTTCAATTTTCCTGTCTTGTCTTAATCTTTAGCATAAATATTAAGCTAATCACCGCAACAAAATATTGGGATGGAAAATGATTAAAAACGAAGGAATGGTCTGTTGAGTATATCTTTCTAGCTCTTGTGGCCTTGATCATGTCGTCCACTGTATATATAAAATATAAAGACTTCTTGTTAAAGTTGTGGCCACGATGCATGGTTTGGGTCATATTAGCTTCAACATCCAGCTCACAAGCTATCTTATTAGAGTTTTTTGTAAGGTTTTTGATTCTACATTTAATCCTTCCTATACAAAAGCTATCTTATTAGAGTTTTTTGTAAGGTTTTTGATCCTACATTTAATCCTTTCTCAAAATATTTCAATTCAATAATGGCTTAGTAAGTGTAAAAAAAAAAAAAAAAAAAACATATTTTACTAGATCCATGTGAAAGTCACCGAGTGCACCATTTTTTTTCTCTGAATTATTGCTAGTCCTTTTGTGAAACCTTTATACAATTCGACTGTCGCTCACTCCATTTTTCTTCTCCCCAAGAAACATGAACCTTGCCCTTAACAAAAGATAACAACAGCTCTGTCCTCTTATTTTCAAAAACTAATATTGATCTAAAAAACTCACCTTAACTAGCAACAACATATATATATATATATATATATATATAAGAAATTTCCTGATTTGTAGAACAAAATATGCATGCATCAGTGAGTGAACAGAAAATTAGTGAAAGATACTCTTATATAGGGTACGAAAATTTGTAATGGTATCACACATCATAATAGATTTTTGTTTTTCAAATTCATTAATTGTCAATTTCATCATTATATAGAATATATTTAAGATTTACGTGCTATAATTTTTAAATCAATCAAATTCTTACAATCATCAATCTTGTTACCACTTCCCCAAGACCATCTCCAATTTGATTTTCTAGCAGTCCAATAGTTGACATTTACATAATATTTTGTTTAACTAGTCTGAAAATTTAACAATGTGGAACCATTATTGATATAGATTGACTATCGTTTACTTCAACTATTTTTTGTTATTATTTTTCAGAAAATTGTGCGAACCTGAAAGTTTTTCATGAGAATAAGTAACAACTACTCCGAAAACATTTATAAGGCGACGTGGAAGGTTTAAAAAAATACAAAATTGGTTTTTCAAAAACTAATTATAGTAAACTTCTAAAACATCTTTACAAAGATGTTAAATATTATTTCATTAATTAGGAAAAGTTCTAAACTCCAACTCACGTGAACTGTCCTCCAAGCACTTGTTCTTATAGTGCCCAATAGCTATCTGACAATGTCTATTAGTCACAAAGATGCTAGAAATCTTTTAATTTAAAATTTAACCTAAAGTTGTGGGAAATTTTATATTAATTAATTTTATTCAAATTAATGATATTGAATATCATATTATTAATTTATTAAGCAAAATGTTTGTGCTCCAATTAAATGGGCAAAATTTTCACAAGAATTACTAAAGAGTTATTGTATATATGTGGTATTTTTTGTTTTGGAACCAACTGTGAATAAGGGTTTTGGACATTCTATCAAATCAAAAGGAAGAAAATAAAACAAAAACTATGTACACACAAATCTCAATGTGACAAACTCATAGAAATCAAACCCAACCTACTATTTAAACTTGATTTTTAAGTCGAAGCTATCAAATGATCGCTCTTCATTTCTGTCATCTTCTGCTGATGAACGATCAAGCGGTAATTTAAGAGAGTTAAATCTTTTTAGTGGTGTATAACTCACTTCAACACCTTCAACTACCGTTTTGGGAAATCTGATGATATCATGTTAATAATTTAAATATGAAATTGTGTGTTTTCAATGATAATTGAGTTTATCATAATGTCAAGATAACTCATGATAATAAAATGGATTTAAACATGTTAAGAATCAAGTAAATTGTGTGAATGTGCTTGTGATAAGCCTTAACAAAATTCTATGAAAATACATTAGAAGTTTAACAGGATCAATACTTAAAGGTAAAGGATCGATATATTTGGTAAACAGATAGATACACTCAAAGAAGGTCGATATAAGGAAGTGAGGAAATTGATATCTGTAAAGACAGAAGCTTCAGATGAAATCATCAAGTCAAACAGATCGATACCCAAGCAAAGGAGATCAATACGTTCAAAGAGGATTGACAATATTAAGGCAAAGTATCGATACACTCAATTCCAGAGAATTGTAAAATATTTACAAAGTAAGCCAGATTGATACCCAGCATGAAGAGATCAATACATGGCAATTCCAAAAAGTTGCAAAATATTTACAAGCTCACTAGATCGATACCCAAGCTGAAGAGATTGATACATGGCAATTCCAAAGAGTTAGAAATTATTTACTAAGTGATCCAAATCGATACATGAAGAATGGATCGACACTCGTGATTGAAGACCAACTTAGATTCAATTTTTGCATAAACGGATCAATACACTATCAAAAAGGATCAATACTTCTTGTCAATTTAAAACTTAACAATAACTTCTACAGCATTTATGGCAGACATTAAATGCACTTATCAAGCCTTTAGACATCAAGGTCTTCACAAAGAAAATGAATATAAATAGAAGATAAGAAGACAAAGAGAATCAACAAAGCTTATTGTAAAAATTGATGAATATTCTCAAAAACATTCTCAAGTAAATAGTGCTTTTCTCTCTCTATTGTAACAAGTTTTCATTCTTTCTTATGAGAGAAAATTTATTTGTACAAACATATTGATACATTTGCTTTATTGTGAGAGTTGTTAAAACATAATTAACATTTTGAATTGTATTAGGTTCATCTTCATCCAAGTCAAATAAAGATTATAGTAGGTTTCTCTTCACCCGATAAAAAAAAAAAAAAACAAGTGTAAGATTGCCCTTCATTTCAGAAGGAATAGTATTTGGTTTCACTTGACTTGTATAAACAAAGAGATAGTAGAACCTCGGTGGTGAGCCAAAGCCGTGAGAGTGGACGTAAGCAAACATTACCGAACCACTATAAATCCAATGTTTATTTTCTCTCTCTACTACTTTATTCAGTTCATTGCATTACATACATTTTAATCTTTAAAATTTTAAATTATCCAATTCACCCCCGCCCCCCACCCCCTCCACTTTGGTTGTTGCCAATTGGGCCAACAAGTGATATCAAAGTTTAACTCAATTAAACATGATTTATTACCTTAATGAGTAGATTAAAATGACATCTAGTAGCAACCTAGGACAAACAGTTAAAGGACAATCTACAAATTGGCTACTATTCTTCAATAGAATAGATTATGCATACTGAAAAAAGATGATACAAATCTTCTTAACAGCTTGGATTTTGAAATCCTTAATATAATAGAAGATGAGAACTTTCTACCCATAATCAAGTAAGAAGTCACACACGAAAGAACAAGTAGAGTTAAAAAAACTAAAAAATTAGTATATTAGTTCATAATTATGAATTGTTTAAAATCAAGCCACAAGAGAGCATAAAAGACACGTTTACTCGCTTTACTAATATTACTAATGAATTGAAAGCTCTTGGTAGATCTTATTCGAATGCAGATATCGTCACCAAAATTCTAAAGAGTCTACCTAGAAGCTGAGAAGTCAAGGTGATAACGATTAGAGAAGTAAATGACTTGAGAATATTACTTCTCGAGGAGCTTCTCGAATTGTTTATGACATACAAGCTGGAAGGTAGATGAAATGATGACAAAGATAGAGAAAAAAGAAGAAAGAATGTCGCCTTAAAGAGCACCAAAAATGAAGAAGAGGAAGATGAAAATGAACAAGACTCCAGTGAGGATGAATTTCTTCTCATGGCTAGGAAATTCAAAAAGTACTTTAACAAAAAATGGTCTAAAGGAAGAAATTGGAAAAGAAGAAACCATCCAAGAAAAGATAAACTCAAGAGGAGCAATGAAAAGGAGAAAGCAAAAAAAAGGGAAATCATTTGCTATGAGTGTAATAAACTAAGGCATACATGACTCGAATATCCACTAAGGAAAGATAAGAAGGACAAGAAAAAGAAAAAGGCAACGAAGGTGATATGGGATGACTCATCCAATGAAGAAAGTACTTCATCATCGAAAAACGAGAGAGCAAACTTTTGCCTCATGGGAAAACAAGAAATGAGGTAATCTCCCTAGACTAAAATTCATCATATTATGATATATGCTCAAGTAGTGATAATGATGACTAATTGGAGATGATTTGTGTACATTGTATAAAGAACTTAGAGATGCTTTTAAGAAATTATATGTTAAACATAAAGAAGTGAAGAAAAAGAATTCCATAATACTAAAAGAAAATTATTCATTAAAATTAAAAGTAAAAGTTAGAGAACTTGAACTTAAAAATGAATCTAGCATGTCTAAAGAGTTTGATGCATTAAAAGATAAAAATAAAATCTTGAAGGATGAAATAATTTCCCTTAAAGGAGTGTTAGCAAAATTTACACAAGGAAAAGAGTCCTTAGATAAACTTTTAGGTAGCCAAAGATTTGTATTTGCTAAAGTCAGACTTGGCTCCAAACAAAGAACTAAACAAAAAGCTTATGCAAATTATTTTATGAAATCCTCTCAACAAATAACTTCATCCATTATATGTCATTATTGTAATAAGAAAGGGCATTACATTAACATATGCTGATATAAGAAAAATGCATAAAATGAGCCTAAGATGATGTGGGTAACTAAAGGCAAAATGTAAAAAAATTATGTATGCTAAAATGGCCAAGACCTTCAAAGGTAAAATTAATGTTTATAGGCCCAAAGTCACTTAAGTACTAAAATAAACATTGTTATTGTGTAGGTACCTCATGTGAAGACCAACGAGTACAAAAAGAAGTGGTTTCTAGATAACGGTTGCTCAAGACATATGATAAGAAACAAAGGGTTATTTCTCCATCTAAAGGAAGAAGAATGAAAAGATATAATCTTTAGAGACAATAGCTGAGGCAAGGTGAAAGGTATTGGAATCATAGGTATCAATTCAATCTTAATTAAAGATGTCTTGTATGTTGAAGATTTAAAATATAACTTTCTAGCATTAGTAAATTGTGTGATTATAGATATAAAGTTGTATTTCTTAAAAATGGTTGTGAAGTGTTAAATGAGCATAAAAATAAGTTATTATATGATCTAGAAACAATGATGTATATATCATAGAACTAGAAAACTTAGATGAAATAAATAATATTTGTTTACAAGTTTTATGTAATAATTCTTAAAAGTGGCAATGAAGGTTAGGACATTATTGTATGCATCTTTTGCGAAAACTAGCTAAATAAGGCTTGTTGGAGACCTCCCAAATCTAAACTTCACAAAAGACAAAATATGTGGTTCTTGCCAACTAGGAAAACAAGTCAAAACATTCTTTAAATCCAAAAACTTAGTTTCCATAACAAGACTATTAGAACTTTTACACATAAATCTTTTTGGACTAAATAGGGTTACTTCCTTAAGAGAAAAACTTTATGCATATGTAATTGTTGACGATTACTCTAGATTTACTTAAGTGTTCTTCTTATGTAGCAAAAGCAGTACATTTGAAATATTTGAAAAATACTCAAAGAAGATTCAAAATGAAATTGAGCACAAAATTGTGAAAATTAGAAGTGATCAAAGTAGGGAGTTTATGAACAAAGACTTTGAAAATTTTTGTGATGAGAATAATTATTCTCACAATTTTTCTACCCCTAGAACCTCACAACAAAATGGAGTTGTCGAAAGAAAGAATAAAACCATATAAGAAATAAGTAGTACAATGCTAAGTGAATATGACTTACTGAAATATTTTTGGGCTGAGGTCATTAACACCACATGTTATATACAAATAGAGTTCTAATTAGAAAAAAATTTAAACAAAACTCTATATGAACTCATCTTTCAAAGAAAATCCAAGATTAATTACTTTAAAGTGTTTGGATGCAATTGTTATATTCTTAACACCATAGATAATTTAGAAAATTTTGAGCTTAAATCCAATCTTGGAATATTCCTAAGATATTCTTCTAAAAGCAAAACCTATAGAGTTTTTAATAGGAAAACTCAAGTCGTGCAAGAAACCGTGCATGTCACATTTGATGAATTTGATCCTGACTTGGCTAAATTAATTGCAAAAGAAAAGGAAAAGGATTTGGAAATAAATGAAAACTTGAAAAACTTAAACTTAAATGATACATCTTTTGAAAAAGAAAAAGAAATTGTAGAAAGAGAAGGAGTAACTATATATCTTCCCAAAGCATGGAGATATGCATCTAACCATGTTTACAAACTCTGTCAAATAGATGTCAAAAGTATATTTTTAAATGGTTTTATAAATGAAGAAGTTTATGTAGAATAACCTCTCGATTTTGAAAACTATAAATTTCCAAATCATGTTTACAAACTTACTAAGGCATTATTGGTCTAAAACAAGCACTTAGAGCTTGGAACGAAAGAATTAGTGAATTTTATTAAAACATAATTTTGTAAGAAAGAGTGTTAATACTACTCTTTTTATTAAAACCAAAGATGTCAATATTTTATTAGTTCAAATTTATATTAATGATATCATCTTTAAAAGCACAAATAAGTTCTTGTGCATTAAATTTTCAAATCTTATGAAATGTGAATTTAAAATGAGTATGATGGGAGAATTAAATTTCTTTTTGGAACTTCAAATTAAACAAACAAATGATGGAATTTATATCTCTCAATCAAAATACATTAAAGAGCTTTTGAAGAAATTTAATATGAAAGATGGTAAGCTCATTCAAACTCCTATAAGCATTTGTACTTCTTTAGATAAATATGAAATAAGAAAGAATGTGAACTAAAAATTATATAAAGGTATGATAAGTTCATTACTTTATTTAACCGTTTCTAGACCCGATATTCTTTATAGAGTATGTGTATGTGCTAAGTTTCAATCCAATCCCAATGAATCGTATCTTGTAACAGTAAAATGAATACTTAAATACTTAAGAGTGTTAGTGTATATGTCCTAGAAACCAATTGTGTTATAGGTTTCTTGGCATTTAATTTGTAATTAGATATTTATTACTTATAATAAATAAAAGAATTGTTCTTGATTCACATATATATGTTGTTTCAACTATTTAAACATGTTATAAATAATTTATAAATGTGATAAGTCCATATAAGACATTTAAAGTAATTATTCTTATCAGAACCATTCCCTACGGAAACAATATTATTTGGGCAATAATATTGCATAGTAAGCGCATTGATTGCTTCCGAAAGGATATCAAAAGGTTGATATAAGTTCAGATGATAATGATAGTCATGTCACTAAACCATTATTGTTGATTCACGGTTAGAGAACAGTTTATCGAACATGACCAAAATATACGATAAATCACATAGAATAGTATGATGTCAATGATTAATTGTTTGGTCATATTAGTGTACAATGTAATCCTTCGACTTGAGACATCTTAGTCGAATCCGGTATAAACGTGTATGGTTCATATGGTGTATACGTACGAGGCTAGCCATATCACATATAACAAGCCAGTTTGGTCATGTTTTGTTTGTACACGGAAACAAACGATGGTCAAGATGGGATCTGTTAACTCGAGATTTTAAGATTAAAGTTCGCTAACTCAATTCGTATCAGAGTTCCTAAGGTAAACGTCCATAAATGTTGGAAAAATAAATCTCTGGCCAGAGTGAATATTAGTCATGCGAAAAAGTTGGCAATGACAAGTTCCAGACATCACGATCGACGGTTCACAAAGAAATCGAGTTCGAAATTTTGACATCTGTGAATCTATACTCAATAAGGATATAGACAATGAAAAGATATTACCTACATGGCAATATGACAATTTGTATTAAAATATGATTTGATGAAGTTATTAAACTCACAGTATTTTAGAAGCTATGGCATGTTGCTAGATGTCAACCAGGGACACAGCTAATTCACGGGTGTTCCACAAGGTCACACCAATATTTAATGTGAGAGAGTACAGATTATTTAAAAGAAGGCTAGCACCAATTTAAAATAATAAGAGTTTGATTATTTTATGTAAGTGTAATATAAAACTAAATAAGATATTTTAAGAGTTAAAATAGCCTTACAATAATTAATTAGATTAATTAATGAGAGGGTAATTAATAATATTTATTAGGGACTAAATATTAATCATTTAAAACTTAAAGGACTTATATTAAATACCTAGAGATTAAAAATGCAAACTAGTGTAGTTTGCATGCCTTTATGACAATAAATGATTGTTCAATGATTAAATTTTGCAAGGACTCCTATGTAAATAAAATATTTGCAAATAAGCTCTAACTATAAAAACCAAAGTCTTTCACATTTTTTTCATTAAGTGAAAACACTTAGAAAAATTGAAAGAAAAACTCTCTCATTTTTCCACTCAAAACCCCTCCCTTTCATTGTGCATCAAGGGTGAAAATTTGTAAAGAACTTGTGTTCTTCAAGTTTACTACTCTTTCATCTTTATCAAGCATCCATTGAAATAAGGTAAACATTTCAAATCCTTCTTACAAATTCAATTTTTATTTTAAAAGATTACTATGAAAAACTTGCAAGCTATAAAATGTTCTTAGCTTGCATGTCTAATTTATAGTCCTATTCATGCATTTTTGGTTTTCAACAAAGAGCAACACAAAATTTATGATTGCTTTATCCAAAGGATGGTGAGTTTAGTTTGAAAGAATATTCGAATGTCGATTATAGAGGATGCAAAGTGAATAGAAAAAACACAAGTGGTACATGTTATTTTTTAAGAAATGCACTAATATCTTGATTTAGCAAGAAACAAAGCACAGTTGCATTATCAACTACTGAAGCAGAGTATATTTCAGTAGGTAGTTATTGTGCTCAAGTTTTATGGATTAAATACCAATTGTTAGACAATGGATTAAAACTTAATAAAATTCTTATCTTATATGATAACACAAATGTCAAAAATCTGACTAAGAACCAAGAACCAAGCACATAGAAATCCAACATCACTTCATTAGAGATCATGTTAGTAAATGAGATGTTTTTCTAGAATATATCAACACAAATCTTCAATTAGCTGACATCTTCACTAAGCCACTTGATAAGGATTGTTTCTGTGCAATTAGAAATGAATTAAGAATGATGAAAATTTATTGATTTGTGTTTGAACCTATTTGTGCTTGATTTTATTTAAATTTTTTATTCTGAATGCAAAATGATCGATACCTAATTCTACATGTATCGATACCTTGACAAAAGATCACTATATTCTTGTAAATGTATCGATTCCTTTAAAGAATTTATATTCAATATCGATACAATTGACATCGTGTATCGATACTAAACTTGAAGCTCCAACACGTACTAATACCTTACATATATGTATTGATATATCAAAGTGTAATGGTTACACTATAAATGCATATTTTTCGAGTTAAGCAAAAAATTCAAAATTTACAAAATTAACTGCCAAAAAGGTGTTGCAAACTGACATGTGTCATCATGCCACATTGTATCGATATCTTGTGAAGCTATCTACAGTATGTATTAATGCCTTGCTACATAGTATCGATATCTCTATAAAATGTATCAATACTTATAAAATGTATCGATACTTTACTACTTTTCATTGAAAATATCGATACCTCTTGAAGTCAAATCAATACAGCTTTCTAGATCTAAAAATAGATCGATACGTCTTTTAAGTGTATTGATACTTTTACACGATTTCACGTATAAATAGGGAAAAATCTAAAAACTTTTACTCTCATTCATAAATTTATCTCTCTAAAATCAAAAACCCTATCTTTTTAAAACTCTTAAATTCTCTTATAACAATCTCGAAAATGCCTAGGGTAAAGAACCAAGAAGTTTGTCAACACAAGAGACCAAGGATGAGTGAAGCTTCTTCGTTGATTCCCAACTTCCCAAATACTGAGGCCGAGGATCGATACATCAACCTCTTCCTCAATAGAAAAGTTATACTAGGGACAGAACTCGACTTCAATCTCCTCAAATCCATTCATTTTCCTTACCTTAGAACCTTTGAAGAGTTTGGTTGGATCCATTACCTGAAGCAAAAATAAGCATGCTTTAACAACCTGGTAAAAATTTTTTATGTAAACATTGATGCCAAGGATCCTTGTACGGAAAAAGTGCGGATGACTGTATTCACAAGCTCGGTCCGAGGACATTTCCTCCAAGTAATGCAAGCATTATATCAAGGATACTTCATGTATCAAAGGACAGAGTTCAATATACGGCTAGCGTTTTTCAGCCATTGGAGGCCTACTGGGTTATCTTCAAAAACTCGGACATGACAGAGGTGGATAACAAACCCATCAGACTAAGATTTCATGAGCGGATTCTTCATCTCATCATTTCCTACAATCTCAAAGCCCGATTCGGATGATTTTCAGAGATGACTTATGAAGACATGTGGTGGATGCAAAGCATCATGGAAGGCAGAAGACCGGATCTAATGTCATGGATAATCAATGCCATGGTACGGGCGATGATGTCAAAGGCAAGCCATCTACATTATGGCTATGTTATCTTAGCCATAATCCACAAGAGTCCTCCATGAATATTCTCAGAAACTGACATGATTGAGCCTCAAATAGCCGCCAAACTATCAGAGACAACACTCATACACATGCATTATGAGCAAAGAGCAGACGAGAAGTGGTTGTTTTAGGCCTATTTTAAGCACATGTATGAGAGAGTAGACTGCACCAGTACAACAAGAGCAACCAACCTAGGAGCACGCACTAGCAGACGACTTACCAGCACCACTAAGTATGCCTAAGGCAACAATATCAGTTCCTCTCTCAGCTCTGACAGCACCGGATTCACAACCTCTTCCCTTGTCAGCGCTAATCACTATCTTAGAGGACATACAAGTTAAGATGATGCACATTAACCAGTAGGTAGACACTATCTTAACCACCTTCAATAAGAGGATCACCGGCCTTGAGATCATGGTCACCACTCAGATCCACAAAAATTGAAGAGCATATAGGTTGGACTAACCACGGCATCACTCAATTGAGTAGATTCGGACTTGAGTTTCGTAGTGAAACCAAGCGTTTCATGTAAAGTTTAGCCCAAGTCTCCACACCAGTATATTAATGACCCACGACCTCTTTTTCCTGACCAAGACCACCTCCACACGCCTCGTCTTATTGACTTGGACATCGACAGTGATAACTCTGATGATATAATTATAGGCACTCTATAGAATTATGTTGTTTAGGTTATTTTTATGCTGTGTATTTGTGTTTTTGACTATGTAAGGCTATTGCTTTCTGACTTTTAAACTTATATTTTATTTTGATGACATATTAATTATTGAATATTTCTATGATTTCATGTTAAGCCTCAATATTAGCATTTCATTTCCTTCTTTAATTGCTAACAAAAAGAAAGAGAAGTAACCTGAACTTAAATGTTTGAATTGAAATCTAAAGTGAAACCATAACAAATAGAGGAAGAAGTAAAGAAATAAAAGAGAGAAAGATGATTTTAAACATATCAAAAAAGGGGAGAAAGGACAAAAATTTGACATTTAAAGCAAAGAGAAAATTCATAATGTCTTAGCTATTCTTAAGAGGGAGATAGAAAACTTTAATTGATTAAAATGCTTAAGATACACTTTGCTTTTGTCATCATCATAAAAGGGGGAGACTGATGATATCATGTTAATAATTTAAATATGAAATTGATGATATCCTAATATGAAATTATGTGTTATCGATAATGACTAAGTTTATCATAATGTCAAGATAACTCATGATGATAAAATGGAATTAAACATGTTGAGAATCAAATAAATTGTGTGTGAATGTGCTTGTGATAAGTTTTAACAAAATTCTGTGAAAGTGCCTTTGAAGTTCAACATAAGGCAAAGATCGATATATTTGGTAAATGAATCGATACTCTTAGTAAATAAATCGATATACTCGAAGAAGGTCGATACAAGGAAGTAAAGAGATCAATATATGCAAATTATTTATGAAACAGACCAGATTGATACCCAAGCAAAAGAGATCGATACGTTCAAAGAAGATCAACACTATCAAGGTAAAGTATAGATACACTCAATTCTAAAGAGTTGAAAAATATTTATAAAGCAGACCAGATCGATACCCAAGCTGAAAAAATTGATACATGGCAATTCCATAGAGTTAAAAATTATTTATGAAGTGAACTAAATCGATACATAAGAAGAATGGATCGATACTCATGATTGAAGACCAACTCAGATTCAATTTTTGCACAAACGGATCAATACACTGTAAAAAAGGATCGATACTTCCTGTCAATTTAAAACTTAATGGTAACTTCTATAACATTTATGGCGAACATTAAATGTACCTAATCAAGCCGTTGGACAACAGGGTCTTCACAAAGAGAATGAATATAAATAGAAGATAAGAAGACAAAAAGAATTAACATAGCTTATTATGAAAATTGTTGAACATTCTCAGAAACATTCTCAAGTGAATAATATTTTTTTCTTTCTATAGTAATAAGTTTTTGTTCTTTCTTATGAGAGAAAAATTATTTGTACAAGCATATTGATACATCTGCACTATTGTGAGAGTTATTAAAATAGAATTAACATTCTGAATTGTATTTGGTTCATCTTTATCTGAGTTAAACGAAGATTATAATAGGTTTCTCTTCACTCAAAAATAACAAGTGTAAGATTTCCCTTTACCTCAGAATGAGCTATATTAAGTTTCACTTAACCCGTATAAACAAGGAGATAATAGAGCCTCGGTGGTGAGTCAAAGCTGAGAGAATGGACATAGGTGGACATTGCCGAACCACTGTAAATCCAGTGTTTACTTTCTCTCTCTACTGTTTTATTCAGTTCATTGCATTACATACGTTTTAATCTTTAAATTTTTAAATAACCCAATTCACCCCCTCCCCCCCCCCCCTTTCATTTTTTAAGTGTTTCCAACTAGGCTAACAAGACTGAATTAAACCCGTTCTTGAAATAAAAGGCGAAGTCAAACTAAGCCCCCAGTGACCAGATTGAGATGGTTGGTCGAACCGCTCAAAGAAATGGTAATTCCTTTTGCGACCAAACCATCCGCTTCCACTTCTAAAACCCTTTCTTGAACTCCTTACTCTAGGAAAAGCCACGCAACTCTTGATCTATTTAAAGAAGGATTCATTAATTCAATTCTTACCTCCTCCGGTAACCTTAGTGTAAACCTCTCACAATCTTCACGTAGTTGAACCAGTGAGTGGCCGGTTAAGTGCAAACGTGGAAACAAACGTGGTTTTTGTCTATATTGTAAAGCATGAGAAATAGTTTTCTATTTGATAGATTTCATTGCATATGATTTTATGTTTGAATGACTCACTGATGGTTTCGAAATTACCTCGGCCAATATAGCTTTTGAGAAATGATGGCCAGTCTAGTTTTGTTATTTAAAACTATATGTAGACTTATAAACTATTTCCTGATTATTTGATTAAATGAATATATATATATATATATATATACTTTTGAGTATATTGTTTAAGTAAATCTCAATATCTGAATTTTGAAAATGCGTGTGAATATAGGTATATATATGTGTATTTATTTACTCATTGAGTATAGTCATATACTCACCCCTCACTCATTTTAGTTTTCCAGTTAGACTCCCTAACACTCGTCGGATTAGTAGTAGCCGTAGAGAGCCTTCGACACTCTGGGTAGGCTTTATCTTTGACTCACTTATGCATTTTGTCCCACTGGATAGTTTTACTTTGAATATTGAAAGGTAATTGTAAACTAAACAATTTATGTAAACATTTGTGTACGTTCAACCCGGCTAGGAGTAGTTCCCATTATGATAATGTTTTTAATTATAGATGATGTTTTTAATTATAAATTATGTGTTTTGAATGATTTGATCATAAATAATCAAATATTGATAATGATCCCATAGATGGAAGTTATTGATTTATAAACTATTTTTAGGTTTTTATGATTAATAAGAAAAAAAAAGTCTTATAGGTCATCTTGATACATTCTGAATATATAGAGTGTATTATAGAGGTTTGTAGTGGTTGTCACAATAGATCTCAGTTTCAGGGTGTGTGATAAGATAAATTAATTAGACTTCAAAAGTATAATTAATCTCCATTGCTAACATAAGAAAGAACGTAATAGGTCATGAACTAAAAGATATTGAGGAATTAATGTTAAATTATATAAATAAATAATTAAAACCTTAATTATTAAGTTCATAATATTTAAGGGTCTATTTAATGATTTTAAAAGCTATTAGATTAAATTATAATTATGCAAAGTATTTGTAATTACTAATAATTACTTGATTATAAGTTTCCTAATTAGATTAAAAAAATATTATTTAATTAATTAGGTTAATTAAATAGTATTTAATTTAAAAGAGAATACTAATAAAATTAGGAATATGTTTAGTGACTTTTACATTTGAATTAGAATTTGAAAAGTTAAAATATGAAATGTATATAAACCTCTTTTTAGGTTAAAAATTATATACGTGAATAAGAACAATAATAAAAGATAGAATTTTTTTTTTTCAAGAGTTGAAAGAAAAGTTTGTCTTATGCCAAAAAAAAAACTTTAATTTATTTTTTTTCAAGAACTAGTATTCAAAAAAAAGACACTCTACATAATCGAGATTTAAGAAAATCTTAATTCTCTATCTTATGTGAATTATCATTAGAAACCACACACTTAAATGATTGATTTAGAAAAAGGCGTTCGAGCAATTTCTGTATTTGAGCCATAACTTTTATTTCTAAAATTGGATTAACACAATTCAAAATGTTTTGGAAAGAAGACTCAAATATATGAAACTTTGTATTTCACAAATAAATTCTAATTCAGATATTTTAAATGTCAAAAAGATATTGAAAGTTACAATCCGCAAACAATCCAAAAAGGTGTCATTTTAGCCCCATTGGTGGTGACCATTTAAGATAAGATTTTAATTCTTTTATTTTAAGTTTATTGATATTATAAAATATGATAAATAACACAATCTTGACATGATAATTAATAAATATTTAATTAACATGATTAATTAAAATAAATTTTAAATTTTTGCTACATATAATATATTTAATTCTCAACACAATATCCATCACACTGTTATAAAAGCAAACATCATATAAATTTAAAACAAAGACTTTCAATTTCAACCAACCAAACTATTTTTACTTTGGCCCAATGATAATGGTACAATCAAATCATCTCGCCGTCAATTTGAATCTCGGGAACATGAGCAATCTTGGGCCAATCTAAACTTTTTCCTCGCTTGCATCTTATACTTTGTGCAGGACATTGTTTGATTAATAATTTTCTCAGAGCAGTGAAGAGATGCATATCCTTCGCAACCATTTCAATTTTAGACAGCGCACAATTTCAAGAATTTGAAGAGATTTGAGATTTTGCTACGAGTTTGGTAATGCCTTGAAGTTAGCACAATTGTCAATAACCAACTGTTGTAAAGTGTATGCAGAAACTTAAAGAAGCCATTGCGGCAACTGCACTAATTTGGGCATTCGAAGGTGAGGGCTTATCCCACCATTGATTTCATCATCATAATGATTCAAACCCATTCCCAAATCAAGATCTATCTTTTCGAAACCTTCAATAATCAAAATCTATAACGAGCTTAGGTATTTCATACCTCTTGACAATGAGATTAGCTTTCGACATTCAGAAATTTCTAAAAATCGAAGGACTTTGAGTCGACTATTATATTCAAACAAATATTCCAAATTCTCCCATCCAACAATCCATAGATTTTGAAGAAAATTCGAACACCGAATTTCATTCTCTTATAAACACGTTTGTTTCATGGTTAAATTGAATGCTTGAAGGCCAACTAGGTACCTTATGTCCCTAGGCAACTCTTCTTGCTCTTGACATCCATCAAGTGTAGAGTTTGCAGACTGTGCAGCTTCCAGATGGAGTTGGGAAGTTTCTTAATTTTACAACATTCGAATAGGTCAAGATATCTCAGATGTTTCAAATTAGCCATCTTTTTTGGTAGAATTACTTAATTGTAGCGTCCGTAAGAACCGAAGCCTTGAGATGCATGATTCAACAAATTGTTGGTTAGACCCTTCTCCGGCAAATGGAAAGCAAATGGTCTCACATGACCTAATTTAGATAAGAAATTTACAATATCCACGTCCGATGTCTTGCAACCAATAAATGATAAATGTCGAGCATTTTTGGAAACTAATTGTCTGCAAGTGCTAGAGTTTAGTATTACGCACTCACCATTTTCTATTAGTATTGCAAGATCATGAATAAGGTCATACATTTTAAATCTAAAAAAATCAATTGCATATTCAAAATCTTGGAAGAAAGATCTTAACACTAATAAATATTGCATAACAATAGTTTCTGGCTCCTCATTTCCATTACGGGATTGTACAAGTTCGTGTGCCATTCAATATTAAACCAACTAATACTTAGTTAATTCATAATCTTACGGAAAGATAGAAAAGTAGACAAAATTTTGTTTCAAGTGAGATGGCAAATGATCATAACTTAGTTCGAGAGTAGATAAAATATCGTTTTCCTTTTGCTTCATTTTCCAAATCTCATTATCCTTCACATGTTTCTAATAAGATTTATTAGTTGAGCAACACAATAGACTTCCTAGTGTTCCACTGCCAAAGGAATTCCTCCACATTTTTTTACTATTTCCTCCCCAATTTTCATTAGGTTGGGATGTTGATGTTCTTGCCCTACTCTGAATGCACATTTAGTAAACAGTGACAAGCACACATAATGGGGAAGAGCTCTTAACATGCATGTTGAGATGGTGCTCGTAATTGAGGCAACTCGACAACTACGTATGGTCATGATGATTTTGCTTCCAGAGGCACCTACTGCCAACAAATTTCAATTCAATCCACATTATATGATCTTTGTTCCACACATCATCCAATATGAGTAAATATTTCCTACGTCTCAATTGTTCAGCATCCAAGTTGCTAGAATCCATATTAGTTACGAGTTTAACAATTTTCATTATCAATTTTTTAAGGTCAAAATCATCTAAGGCACTTACCCATTTTTTCAAATCAAAATGTTCATGTACCTTTTGATCATTGTACACCAATTTTGTAAGTGCAATTTTCCCAACACCTCTGATTCCAACAATAGGAATGACGAAAACATTTTCAACTTGACTTTGGTGCATTCATACAATTATGATCTTTGCTTTATCTACGTCTCTACCAATGACATCTGAAGCATCCACAAAGAAATAGGTTTCCCTATCCCTGATTTTGACACGTTTGTTGTGAATTTTTCCAATGAGATCAAAGTTATCTTTATCTACTGCAATTTCACCTATTCTTCTTAATTTTATAACCGATCTTGAAAAGTATAGCAAACAAACTTAAACAAGAAAAAAAGTTGTGTGCCTTCTTATAAATCTCTCACGATTCACAAGTCGCTTGCGTAGAACTTCTAGTTCAAATTCATCTAACACATCTTTTGCATCATAGCAAACATCTTTAAGATTTTTCAGCCAAGCTCTCAGCTTGTGATTACGACTCTCACCTTGTTTTTCCTCTGCATCTTTTAGAATAACTTTAATGGTCCTAAAGGTGTCCTCAAACTTTTCTACATCATCTTTGACACCAATTGCCAACATAATTTCTTCACAAGCAGGAGACGTTATTTTGTCAAGACCTTCTCAGCAACAACAAAGATAAAGGATTCTGCCATAATTTGTAAGAAAGAAAAATTCAAGTTGTTGGAGTTTATTCTCTAGCACCGATCTTTTTTGTATTAATTATTAATTATTTATAAAAGTTTATATATTTTTGAGATCATTTTTTTATTGTTAAATGATATTTATATTTGTCTTTTACATTACTTATTGGGAATTTGAATTATTCAAATTAATAATATAATTGACAAAGATAAAAAAATTATTTATTATAGTGAACATAATAACAAAGAGTTATTACATTGAGACAACTTCACTATATAATATATTCTCAAAAAGATTCATAATCATAAATTTACTAATATGGGTCGGTTAAAAAATTAGATAGACTAGCACATTTGATGTATTTTGATGGATTCAGATGGTTCATCTCAATAAACTATACGTTTGGGGAAGCTTGTACATATATGTGAGTGAGTGTACATTAAAGAGTGGGTTCACTTAATTGACTCACTAAAGACTCCTAATAGACATTTCACAAAATTGTTAATAGAAGCACTTTTCAAGTTGAGTAGGCATATGTGATCCTTTGACTTGAGATGCTAAAGTGATCTTGTGTGTGATTATCTGTTCTTCGATGCCATACATGTCACAAGCTCTTCATAGTCTGACCTTTGGATAGTTGTTGAGAATAAACTGACACACATAGAGGTTGGTGTGTATTTAATAAAGGATTGTTACTCCATGTGGGTGGAATGAATATCTTGTGATCTTTAGAATTATACTGCATTCAATCTCTAATTAGAGTAGTCATTGAAAATAAGTCTCTAATATTTAAGATAAAATTAAAAAAGAATTTATAAATATTATCTACGCAATGTGAATCTAAAGGTAAAGAAAAGTGTAGTGCAATAGAGACTTGACGATATATTCTACGTTTACATACTTGACAATATAATTTGCGTTTACATACTCAATTAGGATATTAGATAATGAAAGGACTATACATATGCAGTAACTGAATTTGTATGGTTCACAAGAATTCATGTTGTTTAGGATTGCCATGATATGTAGGTGGATATCAATCAAGAACTTATAGAAAAGTTTTATATGATAAACGTATGTAAACCTAATGAGTCACAGAACTTGGAGTGTAAAGACTAGATATTTGAGCAATAATAATCAAGAGTTTGTAAAGATAATTAATGAACTAATTATAATATGATTATAATAGTTTATTAAAGAGGCAAATGCGTAAATGTTAAGCATGATGTGTACATATCAAGCATGATGTGTAAATATTAAGTATAATCTTTAAATTTGAAGTACGATGTGTAAACATTAAGCATGATATGTAAATGTTAAACATAATGTGTAAACATTAAGTATAATGTGTAAATGTTAAGTATGATATATAAATGTTAAGTATGATGTATAAATGTTAAGCATGATGTGTAAATGAATGTGATAACATAACTTTGCAATATTTTAATTAGTATAAGGTTTTGTAACAGGTGTATTAACACGTGTAAGAAAATCATTCAAACTTGGTTGAATTTTGGTTTTAGACATTGAAAAGTTGGTCCAGAAAATGTTATTATTTTTTAAACCACTTTACCACTTTTAAGAATTTAAATTTCCTCTATTGTAGAGCTTCTAATGGATAAACTAAAAACGCTCTAGTGGAAGTTCTGCTGAAATAAGCAATTGTTGTTTAAAGCTAATTTCGGTAACCACTAAGATATAATTTATTGTTTAATTAATTTTTTACTTTGATAATTATTATCTTAATCTGTATTGTAAATAGCGTACTTGTATAATTATATGCATTTCAAGAAATGTCTTATCACCATAGTTATAATATTTAAAAGTCTAATTTTTAAGTGGGACTGTTATGATCCCACCAGTCTTTCCTATGATCCTACCAATCTTATCAACTTATCTAATGTACATTTGTATAAATATGTAAAATTATATTTAGATTTATAATAAAATATATTTTATTATTTTTACTTTTAATTTATTTAATAAATATAAAATAAATTATTACATATATATCTGTATCTTTTTCGCTGCATATTTATAATAGATAAACTTTGATCGAAATACACCAACAATTGTATCTATTGCCTGTAATTTCCACGTGTTTCTTTCCTTTTAACACTTGATACAAATGCTCCATGGTGGCAATGAAAGTGCAGCAAATGAAACTATTGCCTGTAATTTTTTCTATTGGTACTTTTCGCTGTAAGAATAAGAATTTATAGCCACAAATTTAATCAAATAACTAACTTACAAGTGTCCGACTGTAATTGGTGTAATACAAAACAAGGTCCACATAACCATACCCGACTTGCTTTAATTTTACTCGATGAACACAACTCTTACATGCTACGTACAGTAGTTTCTACGCATGAACATCAATGCCACGCAGGGACAGATCCATAAAATTTTGTTTACATATCAATAAGTGTGCTCTTGCCACATTGTTATATTTTTTTTTTTAAGGTCGTTTGATATTATTTTTAAATTGATGGTTTTATAAAATAAAAATAATATTTATATTTTGATTACGTGAATATGAGAATAAATTTGTTATCGTATTTTTAAAATTATATTATAAAAATAAAAATAATAAATACATATTTGACAAGAATAATTAAAAATAATAAAAACGGGTTAACATGCATTCCTTAAAATATTTGAATAACAAAGTGAAGGCGTTGATCTATTGACAGCACCCGTTTCGGCAAACTGGTACAAAAGCCACTGAAGCAAACACCAATAGTATAGCAAACTATCCCAGTTCCTAAAACCACCAAACTCAAGAAAGAAAAAAGGCCAGACCAAAGTAATTTGAATAGCAAAGCTGACATTAAGAATAATCAAGGAAAGCTATCCCATTTACAATGATCTTGGATTCACACCAAGATAAGACAGTAAAGCACAAAAACATAAACGGACTTTACAAAATTGAAAGGCAGTGACAACAACAAATTCATGATTCATGCAGCTCAAAATTTGATTAAACTTGATCGGATTATTACCTCTATAACTATCACCACGACTGACCCATAAGCTTAAAAGGAACACCAAGTATAGAGAAACTCTGTAAAAGCGATTCCTTCCGCTGATAGTTTTCTCCAAAGCTATTCTTTGCAGAAGATCTCTACGTGATCTCTGCATTGCACATCAATTCTATTCACTGCTGAACCTAGAACAAATTCAAAAATAAAAGAACAACAACCTGAAGCCAACAAAACATAAAATGTAAGATTATGGGTATTTTTCGACCAAACAAAAAGAGTACTTAACTTGCAGATTCAGCTAAAGACTTTGAAAAATAAATATACTAAAAGGGTAATCGTCAATACAGCATAATTCACCTTAGAAGTGAAGCAAAATCAACTTTTTTTTTCAAAAATTAAAAAAAAAAATTGTTTCACCAAAACAGATTGTGAAATGACAAAAACAAACAGAATCCAGATAAACCCATCAAGGATTAAACAATTCTGAGCTGGTAAATCAATTGGATCCAAATCCAATTCCCATTTCTGCAAAGAAAAAAAATAAAAGAAAAAACTGCAAATACCTGAAATTTTAGGGACGTCTCCGTTTTTTATTTATATATATATATATATATATATATTGGAACTTTCGAGATCAGTGAACAATTCGAACAGAGAGAGAAGCGCGACGACGATGAACTAAGGAGAAAAGAGCAGGAAAACGGCGTAGTTTAAGGCGATCATCTGCGTTCTTGTCTTGTCGCTTTATTGGTCTCTTCAGCGTTTTTAATTTCATTCTCTTGTTTCTCACTTTCAATTCAAGCAACGGCCTGCTTGCTTCTGTTGATTTTCTGGCTTTGTTCTCACTGTAACTCGCCGTTTTTTGTTTTAAATCTTTGTCGTTTTAACTCTCCTCCTTGTTGGGTTTCGAAATTCACTGAAGAAAGTGAAAATGTGTTTGGTCGGCGGTTGGGGTGAGAGAGAAGAAGAAATCAAAGAAAAGAAAGAAGAAATTCAAAGTAGAAGAACCAATACGACGGAAGAGAAGATTGACAAAGAGAAGAAAAGGACAAAAGGGAAAGAGGGTTTGATTTGAGTCGGGAAGTATTTAGTGATATATTTTATAATTTATTTTATAAAATAAATAAAATAATTTTAAATTATAAATATATAATTTATATTTTTTATTTTATAAATTTAATTTTAATAAAATAATAAATAATAAATTTTATATTTAATTTTTAAAATAAAAATAAAAATAATACGAAACAAATTCTTAATTTCTCTATTTAATTCTTAAATTTTTTTTTTTTTATATTCCTCCCTCTTAGTTAGGCAGCCTCTCTCACTGCTCTTAATACTTCTTCAAATATGGATTTCTTTTTTAAGTTTAGTTAGGCAATCTCTCTCACTACTCTTAATACCTTTTAAAATATAGATATGCTTTTTAAGTTGAGGACAAAAATAGATGCTGTCATATTTACAGTACTAACATATGGTTCTCAAGTTTGGAAAATTTACAAAAAACTCCTTGATCACGTTGGAATTCGTTTAAGGTAAATTTCAAAGTAGCCCTTGTACTTTATGATAATAATAAATTTTTATCCAATAAATTTTTAAACATGTATAAATAAATCCTAGTAGCTTTTCCTATAATTTTAATAATATATGTATATTTTTTAAAATTTCTAATTATATAGAAATAAACCCTACTAACTCTTAATATAATTTTTGTTTGAAAAAATAATTAATATACTTAATAAGATATGATTATTTAAAGATTTTAATTAAAATTAAATATAATTATTTAAAATAAAAAATTTAAATAAACACAAGAAAAAAAAATTACTTTAAAACTTGTTATAATTAAATAGTTAAAAATAAAACAAAATAAATTAAGAGATAAGATTATTTTATAATTTGTAAAAATTAATTTAAATAAAATATTTATTAAAAAAATTAAAAATAATATGGTCCATATTAACTCAAGCCCTGTCATGGGTCTATTTAGTTTGTTAATTTCTTAATAATTTGTTAACTTACAATATTATTATTTTCTATTTGATAAATTAAAATATTAAGAAATTTGGGTTAAATTAGATTATATTATTATATAAAATGTAATAATTGGTTAAAATTTTATAAAATATTAATTTTATTTAATAATAATAAATAAAATAGTTTCATTAACTAATAAACTTATAGAACCAATTAGATTTAGTAACCAAATAGATTTAGAATAATACTCAAAATACAATAACTTTACCCCACTATTGTATACAACCTGATGTGCCATAATAATATTAATCAAGTTAATGATAATAAAAAGCAAGAGCAATACGAAATTTATGCAATAATTCACATCAATTTATATTTAATAATGTGTATAAAGAGTTTGTATTGTTATGCAAGACTTGTAAAAAAACTTAAGTAACTATGAATTAAATTATTCTAATCAAATACTTTTTAAAACACAATTTTTTTAATTTAATAATTTATTTTAAATAAAATAAAAATATTTTATTTTGATTAATTGTCACAAATTATAAAATAATTTTATTCCATGTATTTATTTAATTTTTATATTCAAATAAAACTAGTAATATTTTATTTTGATTAAAAATCTTAAATAATTGTATCCTATTGGCTACATTAATTATTTTAAATTATTTTAAATTTTATACAAAAAAAATTATAATTTTTTTTTATATAATTGAAACTTTAAGAAAAAAAATATTATTAAAAAGGGATATTTTCTCATACCTTCCCTAAAATTTGGTGAAATTACACATAGATGAAAGTTTTTTTAAAACTAACATATAACACTCCTCAACAGTAATATCACTATGTTTGACCGCTAATTAACTAATCAAAATATTAAAATGACTAAAATAACTTTGTGTGTATAAGTTTTATATATTAATAGTATTTTTTACTTACTTTTTCTAAAGTTTAAAAAATTAACAAAAAAGTATCCATGACCATCATTTTTTAGTTTTTGACAACCAATTTAATTTAATTTGATAAATATATATATAGGTGTTAATTTATCATACTTATCCAATAAATTTTAAAATAGAATAATTCTTATATATTTGATAATTAATTGAGAAACATTATATATTACAATAGCTTTGCTTATATTTTATATTAATAATTATTATATTTTTGTTCAATTTTTAAAACATAACACGAAAAATATTTAATTTATAAATCCATATTTATCAATACTTCACATATTTATTAATATACTTAATATTTAATGATTTTATTTTATATTAATAATTATAAATTAAAAGTACAATATTTTAAACTCAAACATATATATCAATATTCTTAAATCATTAACTTATACCTCCAATAATTCAATTCTAATAAGAAAATTAGAGTGACTTTCTAAAATTGTTATATTTTTTAAAATTTAATGAGTGATCTTACAATACATATTTAATATCATGATTATAATAACTGAAACAAATTCATTTCTTTAAAAAAAATGAGATAGAAAAAATTTGAGTCGGAATAATATTTTTATTATTTTTAAATACTAATATTTACCAAACACAATTCTAAAATTTATATAAATACTTTTATAGCACTATATGGATGTTTATGTTCAACTTATATGAGAATTATTATAACACTTGATTTCTATATCCAATTTATATGAGTATTATTATAGTACTATTGGAATGTATATGTTTAACATAAATAATTTTTACCGCCATAAGAGGAAGGAAATTGACTACCATTTCAATTTTGTGCAGCATATTAGATATGTGTAATAAATTAACTCATAATTTATGTATATATATATATATATATCAAATTAAATTAAATTTGATGTTAAAAACTGAAAAATGACTTTCAATGGTACATTTTGTTAATTTTTTAAATAACGGGAAAGGTATTTGAAAAATATTGTTAATATATAAAACTTATATACATATGAGGTTATTTTAGTCATTTTATTATTTTAGTTAATCAACTAACGATCAAACATAACGATATTGCTATTGATGAGTACTATTTATTAGTTTTAAAAAAACTTGTATCTATGTGTGATTTTTGAAATTTATCTTATTTGATCTAACTATATTATGATTGTTAAAAATTAAACATGTCATATACAGCGAAAATTTAAAATTTATTTTAATTAATCATATTAATTAAATATATATTAATTCTCGAGCCAATATTATGTTATTTATCATAATTTTTAATATTAATAATGATTAAATAAAAGAATTAAGATCTTACCTTAAATCTTAATTCTTTACTATTAATAGGGTAAAAATAATCATTTCTCAGTTTTTTTACAGATTCGTAACTTTCAATACTATTTTGACCTTGAAGAATTTGAATTTGAATTTTGTTGTGAATTAAAAAGTTATAAATCTTTAAGTTTTCTTTTCATAGTATTTTTAACCATATTAATACAATATCTAAGTAAAAAAATTATAGCCTAAATACGAAAACTACACAAGTACCTTTTTTCTATATCAATCATCCACGTGTATAGTCTCTAATGGTAATTCGCACAATGAACAAAATTAGAGTTTTAAGATTTTCTTAAATTTCGATTATATAGAGTATCTTTTTTTAAATGTTAATTCTTAAAAAGAGATAAATTAATATTTTTAGGCTAAAAAGAGTTTTATACAGGTTTCATTTTTAATCCTAATCAAAGTAGAAAAGTTAACTAATATGGACGGTAGAGGTGTAATATCAAAGTATATATAATCCACATACAAGGTATTATGAAAATTTCAAGTTTAAGAATCAATTATACTATTATAATTTAGAGAAATTCTATAGACACGTAGATAACACTCTATATGACTTTTTAAGCAGATTAGTTTGATGTATTTGTTCTCTAATAAGCATCTATATGTTAGACTAAATAAGCAATTTCATTAGTAATTTATGAGATGAGCTACCTTTTTCTTTAAAAAAAGAAATATAACATATATCGATTTAATATAAATTTATTAATATTCTAGTGTTGATAATCATATGCTTAGGAACATTTAAGAATGATGGAATTTCATAAATTAAACTTAAATTAATTTATCTGATTGTTATTCTAAGAATATTATATATAAGTAATCAATATAGACAAAACTTATAAATAAATTATCAATTTAATTAATCAATGTAATAATATACAATTATGTATTTGTTCCTATTAGATTTAAGGTATATAACCAACAATGATACTTTAAATACAAATCTTAACATAAAAAATTAAAAAATCAAAGATTGAAATTGTATGTAAAAATTTGCGTTAAAAAAGAGTTATCTAACCCGTTCTATTTTGAATTTAGTATGAAAATGGTTGACAACAAATGTATCTTGACATGTTCTTAGGTTTTAGCAGTACTCAACCAAAATTAAAAATGAACTAGAATATTATTTAATTAAAAGTGGGGATTAAAGATGATTAGAGAATCAAAGGGTATTTAATTTAAAGCCAATAAATGATCAACTCCTTTGAAGAAAGCATGAACTTTGAAATGTATATATAGCCGCCATGGCAGTCTTTTTCATACACGTGTCCTTGACGTTTAATTCAACCATATATATATTATTGTACTATCCAGTTGTAAATTGGAAGTAGGTTAGAGTGAATATTCACATACGAAAATATATGTAAAATTGAAATCTAGAAGGTTAGCATATGTATAATTCACCTCATTTTATATTTCTCTGTTAATAAACTATATTATCTCATATGTTCAATTCAGAAGCGTCATTTTATTATTTGTATAAATAATAAGCAAGGTTTGTTTGATTAGAAGGTCAGTACAATACGAATTCATCTTTCCTCAAAATAAAGAGATTAGTAATTATACTACCCATAAATAATCACTCACACCATGAAACTAAAAGATTAAAAAAAAAATATTATAAAATAATGCAAATACCACTTTTTATATGAAATTATAACATAAGATTACTGTGAGAAAAAAAAAACAATTCTGACACATTAAGAGCTCTTATTCTTTTTTTAATTAATTAATATATAAAACAACTAACTTAAGCATCATATAATAGACAAGTTGAAAATACTACCGACTTTCATTTTACAAAGCTTTTTATTATGGTCGTCCACATATAAAATCCAATTTGCAAGAACAAATCCAGAAGCATTTACTT
>JAXCLQ010015878.1:0-36253 GCA_035584115.1 Cedrela odorata | reverse complement strand
TTTGTAGAGAATTACACAAAATAATAATAACCTACGAAAATTGTAATATGTAATAAGACTCCAAAATGGTAACATGGCGAATGGTGCATATATAGCAGCAACCTATCCGCAAATTTATTTTCGGATGGATATATATATATATATTTTTGAATATTTCTTCGTAAGTTTTAACGATATTAAATATATATATATATTATAAAAATTAAAATACAAAGTATATCTTCTCTAATAAGACACATTTATGAGTATTTTTTTATTAAAATAAATATGGTCTCTTTAGAGTAGTAAGTTGATATCATGTAGATCTAGGTGAAGAATACTAGAAGGTTGTAAAGACCATTCTCAAGTACTTAAGAAGGACTTGAGAACAGTTTGTGGTTTATGGAGATATTCCTTAAGTTAGAGGATTTTATAGATGTAAGTTTTGCTTCTCATGAGATGATAACATATCTATTTCAGGATATGTATTCATCTTAAATGGTGGTGCAGTAAGTTGAAAAAGTTCCAAACAAAATACGATAGTTGATTCTGTGATAGAAGCAGAGTATATTGTAGCTACAGAAGCTATAAAAGGAGTTGTTTAGATGAAAAAGTTCATTACTGAACTTGGAGTAGTGTCGACTATCAATGGTCTTCCAGTTCTGCTTTTCAGCAGCAACACTGGTGCCATGCTCAAGTAAAGAAACCCAAGTTACACCAGAAATCCAAACATATATTACGCTAATTTTATCTTGTCTGAGAGATTGTTGACAGAGGAGATGTCATAATTCATAAAGTAGATAGAGAAGAAAATATAGCAAACTCACTCACCAAAGCACTTGGGTTAAAGACATTCGACTTCCTTGTCATGCTCCGACCTTGAAATTCTCCTGTGACAATTGCTATAGACCCTTCTGATATAATCCATATACCCAGAGTGTATCAAGAGAGCCTGTAAGGCTTCTTGTAAACCATAAACTCCTAAAAACAGTTTATAAACATACTTTCTATCCGTGGGAGTATTATTAAAGAATTGAAATATGTGATCAATTCATCCACAATATGATAATTTAATATAAATATCAATTTAGAAAATCATTTACATATGTGTTAAACAAAATAATAAATTCTTACATCTATCCAATTAAAATACATATCTAGTGGACTCTGAATTACACATGTGAGTCAAGATAGTAAAACCTACCAAGAACGACGTACGCTCTCTATCGCTACCATAAGCCTAGCTAGGACTAACGCTCATAACCTAAAAACTGAAATGGTGAGGAGTGAGTATACAACTATACTAAGTGAGTAAATACATACATACTGATATACATACATGCACAGGCATTTTCTAAATACAAATATTGGGATTCATTTCACAATGTACTCAAAATAGATATATATGGTTACTCGTTCATTTAAATCAATGATCACAATATATTTTATTGGTATGCAAATAGTTTTAAAATAATCTATCTGGGTTGGCTATACGTCCTAGACACGTTACCTTAGTTGGGACAAATCTGTAACCATTAGTGAGCGTTTCATGCATAAACTATATACAATAAAGATTTATTAAATAGAAAATCATTTCTCATGCTTTGAAAAATTACTTATTTTCTTGTAAAGTAACAAGCTTGCCTTACTGATGTTAGTCTCGAGTAGTCACTTAATAATACGAGTGACTGTTCTTGTAATCTGTCAAATCCAAGATAACCCTATCAAGCCACTAGGACTTTCCATAGGGTATTTATAACCGTACACATGTGCGTTCAGTACACAGTGGGTTTGCCATGGACATTCACCTTTATAACAGTCCCACTGCGACTCCACTCACCTATGCGGCCTCTCAACAATAGACCAAATAATCAAAATATTCTAATATCATGCAAAGCATTTATAAATGGTCCATTTCAATTTCATTTTAATCATAAAACCACTTGTTTAACACACAAGCATACATATAAATATCATATGCATTCTATTTATATAATTGTGTGTGTATAAATTTACCACAGTAAAGGGAGGGTAATCACTCCCACTGCTGATTCTCACGTCCACTCGGCCTTTCTCTCGGGTTCTCAGAACCTGATACCACACAGGCATATATAATGAATTCCATGATCCACATAATTATACTTAAATACACTAAATGCAACCTCGTGGAAAATGTGGCTACAATCTCTTAGTTGACACATGCACATTCCTTGAGGCATATCTACGAGTGCCATTTATCCGATTTTCATCAATGAAATCCCATGGCAGTGAGTGTTCTTAACTCACATTTTGTCTCAAACAATTATACACATTCCGACTAATATCTAATACATATACATATTCCAAAACATTATCCAATTAACCTAAGTTAACACAAATCTACGTTTCCTAAACAAAACCAAAATAAATCTAGCATGAATAGTAAGCCTTAGATTACAACATGCTCACAAATCTAAAAATTAAACTTCTAATGAGTTAATAGGCCTACCTTTAGCTTGTAGAAGTCCTTAGAAACCTCACATTGTCATTTGAATGTAAAACTCCCAAATTCTCTTTGAATCTTAGTTCATTCCTTGCTGTTTCTGGTCCAATATCTGTCCCAATATGATGAAGGAAGGATGAGAAATCTCGTAGGAACTGAGATTGGAAGAGAAACTAACGGATTGAAGAGATCCGTGAAGAAATCAGTGAGAGAGAAAAAGAGAGTGCGTGTTTTAGAGAGAGAGAGAAATGAACGAATGAGGAAGACACTAGGGTCGAATACCCCATCTTGGGTATTTATAAATGTGGGCGAAAAGACCAAATTGCCTGTCAGATTTTTACCCTGATTTGCATCATGTATCAATACCTTTGGACTATGTATCAATACTTTTGGGCTGAGTATCGATACCTTTGGTCTAGGTATCAATCAGTTCCTTAAAATTTAAATTCTGAAATTTTCATCGACCTCGAGTATCGATACATTAGCCTTTATGTATCGATCATTCTCTTTTCAATGTATTGATCCTTCTCTTTTCAATGTATCGATCTAGTTCAACCTATAATTATTTTCCAACTCTTTGTCTTGGCATGTATCGTTACCTTTGATGAAGGTATCGATCTAGCCGTTTTTTAATTTCTTTCCAAGTCTCTGACTTGTAAAATATTGATACCTTTCTTCGCAGGTATCAGCTGTTCAATGAGTATCGACTTGCATCTTTAGTGTATCAATACATTTAAAGAATTATCTATACTTTTCATTCCAAGTATCGATCTCCTCATGCTCAAACTTAGATTTTCTCATAGATTTTAAGTTGAAATCATATATTTTATCAAAGAAAACTCATTTTCTGCTGGGGCTTCGCCCATGCACCCTCGTAAGGGCGCTGCCCTTTGATTTCGCTCGCTAACTGGCTAGCAAGATCATCGAATACATCAGTGTAGGGCAATATGCAAAAACCCAATACATGTTAAATTCAACTCATAACATTAAATTCATTATATTCATATCATTGAACAAAATTTAAATTCTCATAAACCTCGATACTGTGTCAACTAACCATTACTATGCATGTGCGAAGTGAATGTCATATAAGTGACTACTTTACCTTTATGTTCAAAGAACAGGGTTTAACATTTCTAGTCTATAGGATGGGTATTAGGTACATTTTAGATTGGCTATAGGCCGAATGAGAGATTGTTGGAGATTTGGTGCCCTAGTAGCCGATCTTCCAACATATTATGCGTATATATATGCTTGTGTAATACTTTATAGTTGTTATATGTCATGTACATATTTTTGATATGTGTATTTATTTCATTATATGTTTAATCAATATTACAAACATGACATACCTTTAGAAATATGTCATGATCTTGGCTTGTGATGATGATCACATAGATGAGAGTCAAGACATAACGACATATTTTCTAAATGTTCTCAATCGTAGGACAGTTAGTTATGGGATTAACTGTTTCTGGTAGGCTAATACACAGTCTGATCAGCTCTACGAGTTGGAGAGCAACTGATCTCATCAGTTACTTATGTTTAGACATTATGATAGCTGTGTAGGTGCATATAGTGATATATTTACTGAACTAGCCACCTAAGAATTACTCGATGGAGAGTTTTTCCTACTGTCAATGAGTAAATCTTATGGTGATAATTGCGTAATAAATATTATTCCTTGATCTGAGATTGTCATAGTGACTTGCAGGCAACTAATCATATTTTGGCCCTGGACGCACTAGTTGTAAGTCAGTTAGAAAGAGGATCAGATATGATAAAGTACCCACAAAGTCTGTGAACGATCAACATGGAATTCTTCACCTTCGTAAAAGAAGGCAAATACTCTATGTCATCGATAATATACTAGCTTCGTAAATCCTTAGTCGAGATATCAATGTTGGATAATTTAGAAATGAGATTCTAGTTTTATCCATGATTTACGAAATCTTTATCCGACATATAAGGATCAATTGAAAGTGGTTTGACAGTTTGATCCATAGCACTAGGTTCGATCCGGAGTATTAGTTTGGAGAAAGGAATAAATTACGCCATAATTGTCACTTACAAGTTCGACGAGGATATGTTCCAATTGAGTCATTCAGCCGTCGAGGAGTATTGCTAGACACCAATCTCGATTAATGGAAAAGTTTGACTTGTAGTTATTTAGAAATAATTCTAAATAAAAGAGATCCATTACTGACTTGATATCGAACCTACTGGTAGTACTCACACGGGTTAATATATTAAAATATTGATAAGTGTTGAGAATATTGTATTTTCGACTGATGAATTTTTCGAAATATATTTAACTAGTATCGGATGTATTCGTGAATTAATTTCATGGCTAGACTTTTGAAGTCAAATGATATTTATTTTTATTTTATGAAAATAAATAATCAACGATTAATAGTTAATTGGATTAATTAATTAGATTAATAAATCCAAATAATGAAAATTTTGTAATTATTGTTTAATTAGATTAAATTTGATAAATTTGAATTTGAATTATATTATGAATATTAATTTTGGAATTAATATTTTTAATATTTATTGAAAATTTTTTAATATGAAAATTCCAAAATCAATGGTTTACTTTTATTTTTAATTATATAATTAAAATAATAATGAAATTAATCCAAATTAAAATCCTATTATAATTGAAATATGATTTTTTTATTACATAGATAACTCATAAATTTAATTAATTGGGTTTGACCTAAAAATTAATTGAATTTAGACTATTCATGTTAAAGCCCAACTTACATTTTTGTTATTATTATTAATTTATTTATGGTAAATGAATTATATAAATATATATAATGGAGTGGTTCAAAGGCATGCAAAAGTGTTTCAAGTAAAAATAAAGTAAATTGACACTCATTATCTTATGTTTACATTTGAAATGACAAAAATACCATAGCGCATATATAAACAATGTTTCTCTCTTTCTCAATGAATGGACTAAGCAAAACACATTTTTGTGAAATGTTTTATACTTAACCGAGAACAAAGAGAAGATATTGTGTGCAGTGTTGTCAATATAAATACAACACAATTTCTTCTAGCCATGGGATTTTTCCTTCTAACACATTAGCTCATCCATATGCCAGGAGTCCACATCAACTGTACATTACCTGCTGTTAGATTCTAAAATTGGATTCAATATCCGGGCTGAGGTATATTTTTATAACCAAATTGTTTTAATGTATTTAACACGGTAATATTCATTTATAAGTTTGCTTAAACATGAACATTCATGAAAATTTTTAAAATACCTTCTGTTATGCTTGAATGTCATAGAACATGCCATGCATGTCCATTTAATCGAATCTTCAGTTTTTTCTATGCTCCTTCTGATATCTCTTTAATTGTGTTTTATGACTTAAATTAAGTTGGAATTCTTGATGATAGTAAATGTTGTAGTACCTATGACATTTTTTTAAGGAGTAGTCTTATTTCATGGAATACCAAGAAATAGAATGTTGTCTCCAAGTCTAGCACCGAGGCGCAATAACATTCTATGGTACTTGCAACGGTAGAAAACTATTAGCAGTACATGCTTATTCGTGAACTAGAAATTTTTTTGTCTTCTCCTATGATTTTATGGTGTAACAATGTTGGATCCATAAAACTTGCATCAAATCCCATTTTTAATTCATGGACTAAGCATCTGGAGGTAGATTATCATTCCCTTTAGAAAAAGGTAGCTAATAAGTACATCGAAGTTCAGCATGTATCCACTCACCACTAGGTAATAGATGTGTTCATCATGGGACATACTACAACACGATTCCAATTTCTAAGGCACAAATTGATGATCTGCTATCTGTTAAAAAATAAGAATGCATGAATAGGATGATAAATTAGACATGCAAGCTAAGAATATTTTATAGCTTGCAAGTTTTTTATGGTAATCTTTAAAAATAAAAAACTCAATTTGTAAGAAGAATTTGAAGTGTTTACCTTACTTCAATGGATGCTTGATAAAGATGAATGAATAGTAAACTTGAAGAACACAAGTCCTCCACAAATTTTCACCCTTGATATACAATGAAAGGGAGGGGTTTTGAGAGGAAAAATGAGAGAGTTTTTCTTTCAATTTTTCTAAGTATTTTTACTTAATGAAAAATGTGAAAGACTTTAGTTTTTATAGCTAAGGCTAATTTGTAAATATTTTATTTACATGGGAGTCCTTACAAAATCTAATTTTGGTAAAAATTACCCCATGCTTTGCAACTTAATCCTTGGATAATCACTTATTGTCAAAAGGCATGCAAACTATACTAGTTTGCATTTTTAACCCCTAGGTATTTATTATAAGTCCTTTAATTTTTAAAGTCCCTAATAAATATCATTAAGTACCCTCTCAATTAAATATAATTAATCTAATTAATTATTGTAAGGCTATTTTAACTCTTAAAATATCTTATTTAATTTTATGTAACACTTACATAAAATAATTAAAACTCTTATTATTTTAGGATAGTGCTAGCCTCATTTTAAATAATTTGTACTCTTTCACATCAAATAATGGTGTGACTTTGTGGGACTCCTGTGAATTGGCCATGTCCCGATTTTGGATCTCATTTAAAATTAATTCCGAAAACACTAACTATGGTTGACATCTAGCAACATGACATAGCCTCTAAAACGTAGCGAGTTTAATAATTTTATCAAATCCTATTTTAATATAAACTGTCATATTTGTCATGTAGGTAATATCCTTCCATCGTCTATATTCTTATCGAGTATAAATTCACGGATTTCAAAATCTTAAACTCGATTTCTTTTTGAACCGTTGATTGCTATGTCCGGAACTTGTCATCGTGAACTCTTCGTATGACTAATAATCACTCTGGCCAGAGATTTATTTTTCTGACATTTATGGACACTTACTTTAGGAACTCGGATACGGATTGAGTTAACGGAAACTCCAATCCTAAAATCCCAAGTCAACGGATCCCATCTTGACCATCGTTCATTTTCGTGTACGAACAACGTATGGCCAAACCGGCTTATTATACGTGACATGGCTAGCCTTGTATGTATACACTATATGAACCATATGCATCCATACCAGATTCGACTACAATGTCTCAGGTCAAACGATTACATCGTACACTAATATGACCAAACAATTAATCATTGACATTATGCTATTCCATGTGATTTATCGTTTATTTTGGTCATGTTCGATAAACAATTCTCTAGCCGTGAATCGACAATAATGTCCCAGTGACATGACTATCATCGTCATCCAAACTTATATCAACCTTTTGATATCTTTTTGGAAGCATTTAATGTGCCTACTATACAATATTATTGCCCAAATTATATTGTTTTTGCAGGGAACGCTTTTGACAAGAACATTTACTTTAAGGGTCTTATCTAAACTTATATTCATAAATTGTTTACAGCATGTATAAATAGTTGAAACAACATATAAATGTGAATTAAGAATAATTCATTTATTTATTAAAAATAATAAATATCTGATTACAAATTAATTACCGAGAAACCTACAACATGATTTGTTTCTAGGGCATATATACTAACACAATCTTCACATCAATTTACAGGAGGGTAATAGAGCAAACAATGTAGCATGTATTGAGAACTTCTCAATAACAGACTCATACAGTTGAACTTTGCAAACCAGTTCAATTTTAATGTACATTATTATTGCTAATTCATGTGTAACGTATAGTGTCACTTAATAGTTGTATCTCCTTTATTCTCTCCTTATGACTCTGTAATCAGTTGTTAGCTTTAGTGTATAAATACATATGCAATACAAGGGTGTTGGTAAGTAAAAACCAAGCTATTCAACTAAAGTGTGCTTCTTGTGTATATGCTTGTTGCATAATCTTTATATAAGTATGTTTTCAATCCCTAATTTCCCATACAATTTCTTCTATCCTATTTTTCTCTCCACCTCCTTCTACAAAAGCCTTTAAGTTTATGCTTCATGGCAGCTTGACATGTAATTAAGAAGATCGTTAATTTATTTGGGATTACCAATTTGAGGTTTTCTATTATTTTTTCTAGTTAAAGTAATTAACATATGGAGCAAGTTTTTTTTTTTCCCTTAAAATTATTTGTTATATGTATATGGATGCAGTGTTCTATTTATTAATGATTGCTATTTGTATATGGATATGTTATTCATTTTATTGTTGATTATACTATTGCTTAGTGAATAAGAAGTATAGATAGTTTTTTTAGTTTTCATTCTCAAAGTAAGAGATTTTTCATTTTTATTCGGGAATTACATATTATTTCTAATGTTTGGTGAAGAAACATTACTTGACTAGTTCACCAAATATTACTTCACCTTGGTTTGATATTGAGGTCTGGTGATATTAAGGAATCCAAACATTACTTAAATGTGGTGGCGTTAGGTCACAACCGTTGTCGTATGCAAGCACTAAATATTAAATACTAAGGGATCCAAACATTATTTAAACATTTAAACCAAAATTGCTGAAGAATGAAAGCACTAAATGTTAAACATTAAGTGATCATTACTGGAAAAATAGATTTTGTTGACTGTGAAAAACAGTAAAGAAACCCCTTCATTGACAAAATAAAAATTGTCATTGAAGCCCCATTCATTAATGCTTGATTATTTTTCATAGTTACAACCTCATGATAGATTTTACCCGTCAAGCATTCTTGAAAGAAATATATCATTATTGAAAGAAATGCATCACACATTATGGAAAAAAATATATATCAAGCAGTACTATCTTTTTTATGTCAAGAATTTGATCTTATTTATTTAGAATTTAAATACTTTATGTCAGAAATTTTTTACTATATTATGTCTATAAATAATATCACTGAATCTAGATTTTCATCATTAGTATTAATGTCTGCAACATTTAATGTAACTTAAACTTTTTCAAAATTGTAAATAGAATTTTAGATTATGGAAAGAAAACTTTTATGAATTATAGAGAAAATTGAATCAACTAACAATAGTACAACAATAGTTTTTAATTTTAGTATAAAAGTACTTGTCTACCCGACAACATAGTTTAACATCTCCACCATACATACAATAGTTTAACACCTCCAATATTATAATGCAACATAGTTAAGTATGTAATTTACAAAGTTGCATTGTCCCACTGCCTTGTTACAATATAATTCACCTTCTATATTATTCAATTGCAAATTTCCCCTTTTTGAACTAGTTCTGTGACAAAACACAACACAATTCAAAACAAAAATAACTACGTAATTTTAAAAGTAAACTATAAAATTTCAATTTATAAACAACTCAAACAATCTTCACTCTAGCTGTAAGTAATTGTCATGATTTCAACCTCAGATTCACCAACAACATCATAATTATATTACATTCAACTATTGCACAATAAGAAACTATTTATGAAAAAATGATTTTCATCATCCACACAAACACAAACAAAAAACACTAAGTATCCTCAATTGACAATAATTGAGTACTAAATTATTAGTAAGTAATTATAAAAACATATGACCTCTTTTGAGCTTAGATCTATTCAAGTTATTAAGAATTAAAATAGAAAATTAATATGTTTAAAGTTATTACAAAATTAATGAATGACTTACGACAATATAAAATAAAAAAAGAACAAAAATGAAACATCATAAACAAACCAAAATCAATATAATCATGGATTAAAAATTAAAGTGGAGAAATATTTCTATAGCATTAGCGCGTTTACTTGACTTGCAACCAAATGACTTTCTCTATTGAGATAGATTTTGGCTCCCCTTGCAATCTAGACACTGTATAAAGTAAAATATAGAAAGAAAAATAAACCAAGAAGTGAAGCAATCATTAAAGGAATAAGTTTGGTATTTAAGCTATAAATAGAATTTATATGGCATTAATAGCTAAATAATTTTCTAACTTAGTATTGGAGAAAAGCCCTAGAACCAATCGTGTCATGTGATTCAAGAATATCATTCTTTATATATAAATATATTTCTATAATCAATTGTAAAGTTGTTTACAATTAATAAAATGACATTTATAATATTTTGCATTTATAGTTGATTAATAAATGAATAATACAGAATGAGATCCTGTGATGTATTATGATGTCAAGACTTTATCTACACGGAGTTGTAGATATGAGTACAGAGTTTTGATTTGAATACATCTGAATAGTTCCCAGTTAAGGTGATGTTATATGGGTATATGATATTATATGATTGATATGTTTAATGTTGCCAATGATTAATATTAGATGCTAATAGTTGGGTGACAAGTTTCATGTCACAAGAGCATAAACATAAATGATATGATGGAGAACGTGTAACTGAATGTGACTAAATGTGATGAATCACATGGGTAATTACCCACAGTCAATGATACGTTACACAGCCGTACTAGTGTACTACTAGTCATTTGACTTGAGATGTCGCAGCTGCTATCTGCAATGAGGCACATCGTTCACTTATATATATTACACCAAGCAAGCCACGCTTTGTAAAAAAAGCTTGTTAGCAATGTGTTCTTGGTGTATGAGGACAGGTGATGACCAAGATGAAATCTGTTAGCTCAGATATTTGAGCTTGACATTCTAGGTGGGGATATCATATATGAGAATGAAATCTCTGGCCAGAGTACGTGTTTTCAAAAAGGTATTTTCGGATACATGAATCTTGTATATGATTTGAGACCTTATTCCTATGATTGAGTTAAGGGTTTGATGACTCCATGACCCACACTTTATTGAGAGTTGACAGCAGATGAACTTTACTACATGCACGTATGACTATATGGGTTTATGATTCATTCGTTTTTGAGGGTCGTGGCATCTTGATAAAGGTTGCTCATGTCCAACTCACAATAAATCCAGGTGGTCAAACACATAACTGATTACTTGATGATGATGGTTATTGTCATGTATAATTATCATTAGGTTAGTTGATGATATTGTTACGATACTTTGATCGGATGACAATTTAATTCTTTATTGTAAAGAATTAATTTATTGTTTAAGATGTTCTAGCATATGTATGGGTGGGAAATGCTTCAGTAATAATTCAGATTACATATACGGGATTTTCTCATAATGCCTATACTGAAGCAATCAGCGATCTCGATATGTCCAAATGTATCAATACATTAAGGAACACAAATCAATACCCACTGAACGGATCGATACTTATGAAGAAAGGTATCAATGCCTTGCAAGTCAGAGACTTGGGAAGAAATTTCTGATCTACCAGATTGATACTTTTGGAGAAAAGTATCGATACATTAAAAACAGAGAGTTCAAAAATAATTATAAGATGGACCAGATCTATACCTTCATTAAAGGTATCGATACATGGTCAAATAGAGAGTTTGAAATTAATTACAAGCTGGACCAAATTGATACCTTTATCAAATGTATCAATATATGGCAAAACAAAGAGTTGAAAAATATTTACATGTTAAACCAGATTGATATATTCAACAAAGGTATCAATACATTGAAAAGAAGAGAGCAATATATAAAGGCAAATGTATCGATACTCGAGATCGATGGAAATTCCAGAATCAAATTCTTAAGGAACGAATCGATACCCAACCCAAAGGTATGGATACCCAACCTAAAAGTATCGATACATGATGCTAATTTCGATGAAATTTGACTAGCAAATTGGTATTTTTGCCTATTTCTATAAATACCTAAGATGGGGGATTCGACCCTAGTATCTTCTTCACTCGTTCTTACACTCTCTCTTTAAAAAACACCTCTCTCGTACTCTCATTCGATTTTGCCCAAATCTTTCTAAATATTTGGCTTATTCATTCAATGTATGTTGTCAAGTGAGTAACCCTTTTCTCTCCTCTACAAATTAATATTGATTTTGGACCGAAAATAGCAAGGAAGGAACTAAGGTTTCGAAGAGAATTTGGGGGTTTTGTATTCTTATGACAATATGCGATTTCTAAGGACTTCTACAAGTTTCAGATAGGCTTATTAAACTATTATAAGCTTGATTTTAAGAATGTGAACATGTTCGAACTTAGGGTTCACTGTTCATACGAGAATTATATTGATTTCCGTATAGGAAATGTAAAAATTAGGTTGATTTACAATAAGTAGAAGTATATGATGATGATATAAATACTGAATATTGTTTTGGAATGAGTAAATCTATTTTAGACGGAAATGAGGAATAGAAATCTTTACTGCCATGAGATTTCATTGAAGGAAATCGATTAAATGACATCAGTTAGTAAGCCTCGTGGTGTGTCGTGTGTCAACTAAGGAATCGTAGCCATGTTTTTCACGAGCATTACATTTAATGCATCTACGTTAAGTTAATTAGAATCGTGAAAATTCACTATATGTATACATGTGTGGTGTTAGGTTCCGATAACTTACGAGAAGTACCGATTGAGCATAAGGATCAATAGTGGGAGTGGTTACCCTCTTTTTTGTTGTGAGTAAATTTATACATGCACATTATATAAATAAAATGCATATGATATTATATGTATGCTTGTGTGTGAAACAAGTATTTTGAAATGTTGAAATAAAACTTGAAATGAATGTTTTACATATGCTTTACTTGGATATTGGGATATTTGATTATTTGGTCTGCTGTTATAAATACTTTGATTATACATGCTAAAATGGTTGAAGAGGCCTGATTTGTTTAAATGTTTTATAATCATTGTTGAAATGATTTGATTTGAAATATGCATGTATATTGGTGATGAGGTCGATAAGGCTAGTTACTGTTTATTGGTTAGTGGGCCATATTATTGACTGTATATATAGGGAGGTAGCCTATAGACAAACTTGTTGAGAGGCCACATAGGTAAGTAGAGCTGCAGTGGGGCTGATATAAAGGGAAAAGGCCATAGCAAGCCCATTGTGTGTCGTGCACGTATGTACGATTTTAGAGACCCTATGAAAAGTTCTGGCGGCTTGATAAAGATCTGATGGATTTGATGGATTACGAGGACAGTCACTTGTATCACCAAGTGACTACTCGAGACCAACATCAGTGAGGCGGACTTGTTTTATAAATTGCATGCTTACTAAGAGAATAAATGATTTTACGAAGTATGTGAATGATTTTCTATTTAATAAATCTTTATTACTTATGGTTTATACATGAAAAGCCAACTGATGGTTATGGATTTTGTCCCGACCAAGGTAGCATGTCGAAGAGATATGGTCAGCTGATTGTTTTAAAATTGCTTGCAAACCAATGAAATGTTTTGTGATCATTGATTTAAATGACAGGTAACTATACATATATATTTTAAGTACATTGTGACATAAATTCCAATATTTGTATTTGGAAAATGCTTGTACAAGTATGTATATTGGTATGTATGCATTTACTCATTGAGTATAGTTGTATACTCACTCCTCACCAATTCAGCTTTCAAGTTAGGCGTGTTAATCCTAGCTGGTCTTGTGGTGGCAATAGAGAGCTTGAGAAGCTCTTGATAGGTTTTCTATCTTAACTCACTTGTATATATCAGAGTTCACTGGATATATGTTTTTATTTGGATTTATGATACTTGGGAAATATGTAAAGTATTGTATCATAATTAAATGTTATGTAGGAATTGTTATTTTGTTCAACCTATATGATAAATAATTTTTTATATTGATATTTTATTTTCTAAACATGTTGTGGATAAATTGATAACGGAGATCAATTATTTGAGAATACTCCAATGGACGGGAAATATACTTTTAAACTATTTTCAAAAGTGTAAGATTTACAAGTTAGCCTTACAGGCTTTATTAATACGTTCTGGGCATATAGAATGTATTGGGAGGGTCTGTGGCGATTATCACAGGTGAACCTCAAGGTCGGGGCATGACAAATGATACCATGTGATGTTGCCAAGTGTCAAATTCTTGAATTAATCTTGACCATTCATTTTGAATCAATGGATAAGATTAATTCTTTAATTATGATTAAAGAAAAAGAAAAAGAAAATATTTTTTACATTTAATGTTTGAAAGTCAAACATTGAAATTGATGATTACATTTAATTATATATGATATAATATTAAAAAGTAATTATATCATTTATTTTACATTGTATAAAATAAAATACTCTTCCTCTCTCTCTCTCTCCACTCTTACACCTTAAGCATAAACATATATTAATATGATTAATATAATTTATGTTAGATATTTTCATTCATTAAATGAGTTTAATGGAATTGAATTGCATTTTGGAATCTATGGGTGAGAATAAGCCACTTGTCATAATTTTATTGATTTGGAGAAATTGAGTAGATGGTAAAACAAAGGCACGTTGATTTTTGAAACATAATTGATTTCATTTGTGAAATGAAACCTTAAACAATGTTCTTCTTCTCCATTTGCCTAGAACTTCATTGATGAATGGGGTGAGTTTTTGTTTTGAATAAAATCAAAAGGAAGAAAGAAAAGAATAGAGAGAGAAAGAAAGAAGAGGAAAGAGATGAAAATGGTTTTCATAGGTTTCCTTCTCTTCCAATAGAACAAGTGAATGTTTTCTAAGAATAGAAAACTTATTCTAAGTTTTCAAATACAAATTCGAGTAGCCGAAATTGGTCGTAATCAACCTGGTGTGTGTGACACGCCTTCAAGCTAATGGAGTAGCTTGTTCCGAACATCAACATCTAAGGTATATGTACTATATATGTGTTGATATTTTGTTTAAATTGTTTAAATTTTAAAATATGCTTATATCCATGTCTATAGTCCTTGGGAAGCCTTTTCACATGATACGTGTGACAACTGTGGCTTTCTTGCCTTTCACACTGGCAGTAGCGTGCCCGAAAACTGATCCCACGCATCACGCCTCTGCCAACATGTCGGTCAGTCTACTTTTCACTTAGTTAGCTAATAAGACCAACTATAATATCAATAGTGTAAATAGATATAATATTTCTATTAAATAACTTTAATTTTAATTTTTGATACTTGATTTTCGCCTCTTAAATATAAACACACAATTTTTATATTTATGGGAACAAAATTGTTGATATGGATGTCCCCTTGGACCAGCTATCTGACAAATAAACTCAAATCAGTTGTGCTTGGTTTCTAGTGATTCTTGAAAAATAAACACAGACAAAGGGTGCTGATATTCCAACGATAGCCCTCCAATTCATAAGTCAGTTGAGAGTTATATTTTTATGGTTTAAAATTTGAAAAGTATTTCAAAAATAATGAATTGTTGAGTAATCTCACTTTATAATTCATAATGTATTTTGACAATATAATAGTGGAAAGAAATTCCTCTCTTTTTTATTTATTTATATATTTTAAACTATTATTTATAACTTTGTCTTTTCTTTATTGCCATAGGAGGCTGATACTTGGCGAAGTTACTTTCAATGGGAGACAATTGTCTAGTTTGTTTAGGAATTTACCAGTTACCTTATCCCTTTACAGGAAATCAAAAGTTTAGTCCATCAAAAACTCTACTCTAACCATAAGTCTTGTGTATACAATTGTTTTTTCCTAATCAGAATTTTCTTTTATACAAGTGTTTTTCCTAAATAGTAATATGAATGAAAATTTCTTTTTAGAATTATTTAAAATTTCAAGTGTCAAGCTCCGAACGTGGGGTTTACTTATAACAATCGCCATAGACTCTCATGATAGATCCTCTATATTCAGAATATATCAAAAGAGCTTGTAAGACTTTCTTGTTAACTAATAAGCCCTAAAAACAGTTTATAAAACAATAGTTTCTATGCATGCGATTATCATCAAAGAATTGATCATTCATATCAATTCATCCTCAACAAATATCAAATAATAAAATAATATTATGAAAATAATTTTCTATTCAGGTTAAACAAAATAATAAATATTTATATAAACATTTATTTTACAAATACTTTACAATTTTCAAATAAAATATCTCCAAGTAGATACATATATCCAGTGGAACCAAAGTACATATGTGAGTCAAAAAAGAAAACTTATCAAAAGTGTCATAAGTTCTCTATCACTACTATTAGTCTAGCGAGTACTAGCGCGTCTAACCTAAAAGCTGTAAGAGTGAGGGGTGAGTATACGATTATACTTAGTGAGTAAATATAATACACACATATATACATGCACATGCAATTTTTAATTTTAGATATTAGGATTCATTTCCATGTACTCAAAAGTATATAAATATATATGTATATTTTCACATAGTCAAATAATCATAAAATAATTTATTGGTCTGCAAATAGTTTCAAATAATCCAAATCGGGTTGGCCATACTTTTTCGACTGCTACCTTAGTTGAAGTAACATCGAAACTATCAGTAAATCTTTCATACATAAAACCATATGCAATGCATTCTTATAAAATAGCAAATAATTTCTCATGCTTTACAAAATTATTTTATTAAGGTAAAACATGAATTTATAAAAAACACCGTTTGTCTCATTGATGTTAGTCCTGAGTAATTACTCAGTGACAGAGTGACTATCCTCATAATAACTTTCAAATTCAAGATATCTCGATCAAGCCACTAGAACTTTTCATAGGGTCTTTATATGTCATGCCCCGTACTTTGGTTCCACCTATAACAATCACCACAGACTCTCATGATACATCTTCTATAATCGGGCTGTATCAAAAGAGCCTGTAAGACTTTCCTGTAAACTCGTTTTACCTTGAAAATAATTTGTACACAATACATCCCATCCATGGGATCACCACCAAAGAATTAATCTCTATGATCAATTCATTCACAACAAATATCAATTAATAAAAATAACATCATGGAACTCATTTTCTATTCGAGTTAAACAAAACATAAACAATTACAAAATTGTTGTCCTCACAAATATTTTACAAGAATTTATTTATATTTATCCGGTGAGACATCTACACCTGTGAGTCAAGTAAGAAACCTACCCAGAGTGTTATAGGCTCTCTACTGCTACCACAAGCTCTGCGAGCACTAATGCTTCTACCCTGAAACTGTAATTATGAGGGATGAGTATACAACTATATTCAGTGAGTAAATACATACATACATAGATATACATACATGCATATATATTTTCAAGTACAGATATTGGGATTTCGTTATTAACATGCTCAAATACATATATACATTTTATGTTTAACTTAATAATTGAAAATAATATAAAGATGGTCTGCATTCATTTAAAATAACCAAACCGGGCTAGCCTTACTTTCTTGTCTGCTGCTTTGGCTGAGGTAACGTCGAAATCCATCAGTAAGTCTGTTATGCATAAATTTCATATGCAATGCATTCTTTATAAACTAAAAAACCATTTCTTATGCATTGAAAAATCATTTTTAATATAAAACAAGTAGTTATAAAATAAGCCAGTCTCACTGATGTTAGCCCGAGTAATCATTTGGTGACACAGTGACTGTCCTCTACGTATTTGTCAAATCCTGAGATCCCTATCAAGCCACCAGGACTTTCCATAGGGTTTCCATATCAGCACCTAGTACTTAGCACACAGTGAGCTTACTATGGCTTAACCTCCTTTATACAGCCCCACTGTAGCCCACTCACCTATGCGGCTTTTTATAAGTGCATTCATAGGCTACCTTCTTGTATATATAGTAAATAGCTGGCTTGAAGGCCATACGACTGGCCCACTGGCCATGTAATAATAACTTGCCTTAATGGCCTCATCACCAATATACATGCATATTTAAAACAGTTTATATTAATCATTTATTCACAGTGATCTTTAAACATTTCAATAAAAACAAGCGTCTCCGGCCATCACAGCATGTATATCCAAACAGTTTTAAAAACCGTAAACCAATCAAGTCAATACATCCCAATATCAAGTATAAATCACGTAAATGCATTTCATTTCTCATTTCATTTTAACATTTCAAAATACATGATTACACACAAATAATACATATAAATATCGCATGCATTTTATGTACATAATACGTATGTATAAATCTACTCACTACAAGGGGAGGGTAATCACTCCCACTTAGGTTTCTCACGCCTACTTGGCCTTTCTCCCGGATTTTCGAAACCTAATACCACACATGTATAATATAGTGAATTCCACGATTCTATATAGTTAAACATATATGTACTAAATACAATTTTTGTGAAAAACATGTCTAAAAACTCCTTAATTGACACATATCACTTCTAGAAACTTAATTAACTAGAGCCATTTATCCGATTTTCAACAATGAAATCCTATGACCAACTTATTCTAATTTACATTTTCAAGCCATATTTCCACCACAATACTTTAGTTAACACTAATTAACATCATTTAACATTTTTTTATGCACAAATTATTGAAATTTCTAATTACTCAAAACTCGTTATACTCATATCATGAGTTGACTTAGTTCACCTAAGCCTTGTTAATGTGTCAATTAATCATGAACAATGTATGTATGAAACTGAATATTACAAAATAACTATTTTACCCTTTAGTTCGTAGAACATGGTTTACAATTTCGACCCCCTTTAGAAAAATTTTGTCCTCAAAATTTTACATAAAAAATACGTTGTATTAAATAAAATATATACATTGTTGGGGCATGAAATGCTAGACTCTCAAGTCATGCCCTCGATATTTTCATGCTACCTTATGCATCTATTACCTTAAAATCAATCTTACTCTTCAAAATCTAATACTGCCAATTAACTATTCTCATTGAATAAATCTTATAACTTAGATTACCTCTCAACTTTACTTGAGTTGTCTTTAAAATATGCCAAGGAATCGACATGTACTCTTTTAACCTCAAAATATGGAACACATTATGATATATTGCAAAGTTAGATAACCACTTCAATCAGTAGGTTACTGTGCCTTTATATTCCACTATTCTATACGACCCACTTAAACCAAGGGTATAACTTTTCTTAATTCCAAAAACTAATCACCCCTTTCCAAAAACTAATCAACCCTTTCCAAAAAAATACTTTCTAAAACCTTAACCTGAAAGTGTTCATTACTTTCTAAAATATTTTTTGCCAAGCAGGCTAATAATACTAGTTGAATAACTATTATTATATACAACTTTAATCAACAATAGATGCATATCACAACTACCTTAAAAATCTATAGTGTATACCCAAGAAAGGGTTAAGTTTACTAAAGTCTGATGTAGTTTATCTCATTACTCTCTTTTTCTCAACATACAACAATTTATCAAGTTAATCATCAAACAAAGAAATACTCGCAATTACAAGCGAGGTATTATTTTTACCTAAGAATATATACATGAAATTTAAGAATAATAGTTTCAACTCAACAACTAGTACTTACATATAGAAAAGAAAAGGTAATGGCTTACTTTCGCCAAATTTTCGAAATTCACACCTCTCTGCTTTAGTCTAGTATATGCAGCATCTATTACACATGTTATAATTTCCAATTCATCTTGACTTATCCCCATACTCACTGAATAGGTCTTATGTGGTTCTTTAATATTTCTAATCTTAAAAATCTCACTGATCGATTTATTTATAACATCCATTCTAAACACCTGATGTAATGCCCTGGCCCTCGACTTGGTTACTGCCGACTCCCCACTAACTCAAGTCTGGACTACCGAGTTATCACGTTATAACTCAGTGTCCCTCACGGGCCCACTGATCAAGAATTTGTCCCTCAGTCCTCTAAGGTTTCTGGCTCCGGCTACTGAGGTGTTTACTTTTTTCCATAAGAGAAGATTGTCTCCTATACAACTCGAACTATTTCACCACCCGCCTTAGTTCACTAACCTTAATTTCATCACTTATCTCACCAAGTTGCTTATCATTTCTCAAAATGAAAGCCTTGCAATTCTCTTTTTTGAATTGACTTTTGTCTAACCAGGTAATTTACTATATCCACTAGAATCAATGAAATTGGCTAATTGCCTCAATTGCATCTTCATATCTGTTCAAATTTTCAATATGATTAACTTTTCATTTCAGTATCTAAAATTTCTCTAAGTTTGTATTTACTAACTTCTCAATTGCTATCTCATAAGGCTGCTTATTATCTGATTGAGGTTATCTTGGCATTTATCATACTTATGCTGTCTACCTCATACATACTTATAATTTTCTTTGGCATACTTCTTTCATTTGACCATTAATAATTATTATAAATTATTTCTTCTAACAATTTATATGCCTCTTCTGTGTGTTTACCCAATTAAAATACCTCTTGCAACTATACTTATTGTAATCTCGACTGAATGGGTTAGTCTACTATAGAAAGTCTCCTCAAACAGTCAATCAGGAAGACCATGATGCAGACACTTCCTTTACATTTCCTTAAATATTTTCCAAACTTGTTACAAAGCCTCATAATCAACTTGTATCATCATTTTAATTATGAATATATATTATCAGCTTAAAAATTCTTAGAAATACTTTCAATAATCTCCAACACAATATTAATCATAATGTAGGTAATATATATACACATGTGTATCAATAAAATTAATTCAAATCACCATAACAACTTGAAAAATCTTCAAATCAAAATTCCATATCGACTAATATTGATACACTACATAAATTTAATTAATTAATCTCTAAAAGGTTCTCATAATATTTCAAGATTGCATCAATAAAATTTAGTAATATAATTTTATAATCAAACTCATGGATAAATATCAAGATGTACATGAAAATGATATTAACTGAATCTTCAATTCTTTACTATTTTAATTATCGAATTATATGAATATATACAAAAACTTACGTAATAAAATTGCTCAAAGTTATAACATTGAGACTTGGTTTTTTTCATAATTTGTATCTTATAAAATATCGTCCAAAAAAACATATATGTTCTCAATCTTTTACTAAACTAATACTTTTGATTAATAAACTTGTCAAACTAGAACAACTCATAATGCCTATATCTCTTTCTAAGGGCAGTTTAATAAACAACATTTCTTAAGCCTTAATTGATAATTCCTTGATATCAAATAGATCATAGAAAACTATAGTTGCTCTTTGTAACTGATCAAAAGATTATCTAATCTGGGCATTAAATACCTATTCCTAATAATTACCTTGTTCCATTGATGGAAATCAATATATAACCTTAAGGTACCATCTTTACTCTTTACAACAATTAGGTATACACTAAGATAAAATGTTGGGTTTAATAAAACCCTTATCAATCAATTCTTACAATTAAACCTTAAGCTCCTTGAACTTTGCTGATACGATACAATATGGAGGCATATAAATTGGGTTATTCCCAAGCATATAATCTATACCAAAAATTAAAATTATCATTCCGAAAACATTCCAGGCAACTCTTTTGGAAATACTTTTAGAGATTCATTTACAACTGGATCATATTCTAATTGTTTTCCCGAGATATCATATTTGCTCAAACCTAACTTTTGCAATAATTAATCCATTCCTTGAATGGCATCAAACTCCTTGATTCTTAAAATAATATTATTTACCTCCAAAACAATTGCTCCTATTATCACCCTAAAATGTTTAAAAATAATTTTTTCTAAACAATCTTTGCTCCAATAATACATGTACTACACATTCCTAGTATAAAGAAATCAATCTCTCAGTTGACATGATATACAAATGTACTTATAAAAAATCTATCAGACTCCAGATTTATAAAATGTATATTGGCGAACTAAAGATCAATGCCATACTTTTAATTATATTGAGATTTACTTTAGTCTACTTCCTAATTCCAAGTAAAACTTTAGTTTGAAACTTAGGCTGGTTCCTCAATACACCTTAAAGTGAGATGCCTGGTTAACCTAGATCTTTCTATACTTGGGCAATTCTTTTTTATATAACTTGTCCACCCATAATGGAGGTATTTTAGGGGAATACCACTAACGCCACTGTAATGTTTATTATAATAAGGGCATCTACTAACTGCCTATATTTGTTGAAAACCTGAAGCAGACCTCAAAATATTTAAACCCAGTCTAAATCCATATCCAGGGGATTCATGTGGAAAACAAAATTACTAGTATGTCTAGAAACTGAATTTTACAACTCAATAATCGAGCTTGCATACAGCTTGTTGCCCTTTATTATCATCACTATTATTTTGACCATATAAATGAACAATCATGACCCATTTTTTGCATGTTAACTTTTCAGTTTCGCAACATAATACACAAAACTTTTCTAATAACTTCTGACCTTAACTACATATGGTTTAACACCAATTTCACCTCATTTAATGTCTAAACTATTCACAAGCATTTATATACATTATCCATTCACATGATTTATATTTTTCAAACAACCAAATCAACAATTTCATTTTCTTAACAATTCCAACATAAAGCAAATATGAAACAGAGAAATCAAAATTTAAAATCATATACACTTTTACTTACCACTAGAAAATAATTTCCATTCTCTATCCTCTTTACACGGGTTCTTCTTTGATGATTTGCTCATCAAGACATTTAAATCCCTTCTCTTTTGAAGGTTTATACTTACCTTTATTTCCCCTATCACTTTTCTGCCCAAAGGGCTAATCGAACCATTCCTCAGTAACTCTAAGTAGTAGTCACTGATATCCGTTCTCTAATGTTTAAATTCAATCCAGCCTTAATCTAGGAGTAAAAGTTCTTTCGTGGATACTCGGAGATCAAACTCTACTAATTTATCTCAGTTAATTTTTTTTCATATTCTATCATTATCTCATATCATTATCATTTGCATTATTATTACCTATCTCTTGTTCTGTAGGGGATGTAGTCACCTTCTAATCTAACCTCGTATCTCGTGGTATTTCATCATTTCTCAATCCACCTCGGGACAATATTATTTTTTAATGATAAAACCATACAATTAAATATGTAAGCACTTTCAATCTCTTCGTACATACTCGGCCTACCAAAAATCAAAACTAGTTCAATTTCTACCAAGATTCAAACTTAATTAAATCAACTCATCACTTCCGAATATACATCAAAATGACATTATATATTTATGAGAAAAATAAATAAAGTGATATAATCTGAACGATCCTAATGAATTGTTGCCAAGAAATCCTTATTTTGTATCGGGAACCATCTGTCTCCGTAGTATACCCCTTCCTCTTTCCTTATATGTGGACATTTCTATAAAAAGAAACGCAGTTCTGTAATACCTCAAAATTTAAACTAAGGGCATTTTAGTAATTTTACATACCAGGGGTAATTTGATCATTTTATAAATTTATGTCGAGGTGTTAAAAACTAAGTTAACAACATTATATTAATACTTAATTAGTTATAGGGAGTAATGTGATAACAATTTATTAAGTTCATGAAAAAATTTCCTTAAAGCTTTATTCGCGTACCCGACCTTTAAACGAAAATTGGTGTTGATTAAAAAATCTGATTGATAAACGGTTTAGTTCTACTAAAAGAGGACTCAATAAGAATCGATATGAATTAAATTGGAGTCAAATATGATATCAAATAAAGGAGAATTGAAGCCTAGAACATAGAAAATTTTCAAATAATGTATTTACTCTTTTTCTATTTAAGCTCCTTTTAATTTTTAAGGGCAAATGTGTAATTGCTGCAAATTTTCATTTCAATTAAAGCTGGCTGAGAGCCAAACGCAGGGTATCTTCTTTTTCTTTCCAGCAGCTTTTTCTTTACCTTGTTTTTAATATTGTTTTTTAATTTCTCTATTCACTGTTCATAATGGGTTACTGTTCATGCTAAAAATTACTATTCATACCAGAAAATAATATTTATGACTGAATTACTATTCATTCCAGACAATTTTTAGAGATTATACTTGTAAGGTTAGAGTTAAACCGATTAGTTGTTAGATTATGTGAAATTAAATTTTGTCGGAAAATATAAATAGTGACAGTATCTTTGCGTTTGATTTATATTTCGAAATAATGTGTTATCGTACGAAATTGGTTAGTAATATTAAATTATATATAATCAATACTTTAATTATTAATCGTTAGATTCATATTGTAAAAGAAAATATAATTTAAAAAGGGGGAAACCTTGTTGTATATCAATATCGTAATTAAATTGTAAGCATGTGTACTTAAATTATTATATTAATAATTAGTATACATATGTTATAGATACGTCGAGGGAGCGACCATCCAGCCCTAGTGATCAAGGTTCTGTTATGTTTTTGGCGATACTTGTGAGTAAATTTTTACATGTTTTTCATTCCTTTAAAATTATTTTATAAAACTTAATGTTTTCCGAAATAAGGAATAGTTATATATTAATTGATTTACATTCTATTTTATATGGAAAATGAGATATACTTTGAGCTATATTTGCATATTGTTGAGGATGAGTTATTGAGATATTGTTTTAAGGTTAGGAGGATGCCATTGTGTTTTGAATTGTATTTTATTTCTGATTTTTGTATTTATGACAGTATTCTAACCATTACTTTAATTTTCACTTAACCCTAGCCGGGAGACATAAGGGAGGAAGTTTATGTGCTTTGAAAGCACATTCTGATTTGTGTTTTATGGAGGTACTGGTACATGTGAGAAGTAGGGGGCTAAGGGCGGTTTGAGATCTGATCTAAAACTTGTACACATCATTGCATATTATTTTGTTTTCATTTGACTATTTAAAATTTTAATTCTGGAAACTATTATAATATGTAGTGGATGTCCTGTTAATATGATTTCTGTCTGAAATTGATTATAAGTTTAAAAACATGTTATGTCGAAACTGAATTTATTTAAAATTTTTATTTCAGTATCCACTCACTGAGTTTTCCTCAAAACTCACCCCACTACAGTTTCCCGTGAGTATAGGATTTTCTTCTAGGTGAGGATTCTAGGAGATATTCGTGAAGAGCATTGGGATTCCAGAATCTTTATGCAGTCACCTAGGAGTTCATGTTGTGGTCTATTTTGTACATTGGCACAACGCCTAATTATGTATACATATTATGAGTGTGTCTTCTGTATATTTCTATGTATATTGATATGTGTGCATATACTCTTTTATTTGTGAGTATCCTAGTTTATGTTTGGAATTGTGTTGATGGACATGGAGACCTTAGTATTTGTGTGAGTTCATGCATATGATTAGTAGTTCTCTGCATTATAGGTAATATGTACAGGTTTTTGTCTAAGGCTTATAGGGGTAGGATATTTTTATCTTTATGCCATCATGATACCGATTTACCAGTATGTGATAAGCTCAATCATATATACTTTACAATAGCATATACTCATCTACGACTTAACTAACTTAATGTCCACTGGATAAGTTAAAAATCATTTTCAAAACCATGTTCAACCCATTTTAAAATATTAAACTATTTTCAAAACATTTAAAAGCATTTTTCAAAAACCAAGTGCTCTTATACCACTAAAATTGTCACGTCCTGTACCTGGGGTTCACCCGTAACAATCCCCACAAACCCTCATGATACATCCTTTATACCCAAACTGTATCAAAAGAGTCTATAAGGCTTTATTGTCAACCCGTTTTACCTTAAAAATAGTTTATAAACAATACATCCCATCCATGGGATCACCACCAAAGAATTGATCTCTATGATCAATTCATTCACAACAAATATTAATTAATAAAAATAACATCATGGAACTCATTTTTTATTTGAGTTAAACAAAACATAAATAATTACAAAATCATTGTCATCACAAATATTTTACAAAATCATTGTCCTCACAAATATTTTACAAGAATTTATTTACATTTATCCAGTGAGACATTTACATCTGTGAGTCAAGTAAGAAACCTACTCGAAGCATTATAGGCTCTCTACTACTACCACAAACTCTGCAAGCACTAATACTCCTACCCTGAAACTGTAATTATGAGGGGTGAGTATACAACTCTACTCAGTGAGTAAATACATACATACATAGATATAAATACATGCACACACATTTTCAAGTACAGATATTGGGATTTCGTTATTAACATGCTCAAATACATATATACATTTTATGTTTAATTTAATAATTGAAAAAAATATAAGGATGGTCTGTATTCATTTAAAACAACCAAACTAGACTAGCCATACTTTCTTGTCTGCTACTTTGGTCAAGGTAACGTCGAAACCCATCAATAAGCCTGATATGTATAAATTCCATATGCAATGCATTCTTTATAAACTAAAAAAACCATTTTTTATGCATTGAAAAATCATTTTTCATTGAAAACATGTAGTTATAAAATAAGCCTGTCTTACTGATGTTAACTCGAGTAGTCACTTGGTGATACAGTGATTGTCCTCGACGTATCCGTCAAATCCTAAGATCCCTATCAAGCTACTAGGACTTTCCATAGAGTCTCCATATCAACATCTAGTGCTCAGCACTCAGTAAGCTTACCATGGCTTAACCTCCTTTACACAGTCCCATTGCGCCTCACTCACCTATGCGGCCTCTCATAGGTTCGTCTATATGCTACCTCCTTGTATATAGTAAATAGCCTATCCGAAAGCTATACGACTGGCCCATTGGCCATGCAACAATAACCAGTCTTAATGACCTCATCACCAATATACATGCATATTTAAAACAGTTTATATTAATTATTTATTCATAATGATCTTTAAACATTTCAATAAAAACAAGCCTCCTCGGCAATCACAGCAATATATCCAAACAGTTTTAAAAACTATAGATCAATCAAGTCAACACATCCTAATATCAAGTATAAATCACGTAAATGCATTTCATTTCTTATTTCATTTCAACATTTCAAAACACATGGTTACACACAAATAATACGTATAAATATCGTATGCATTTTATTTATATAATACGTATGTATAAATCTACTACTATAAGGGGAAGGTAATCACTCCCATTAAGGTTCCTCATGCCTAACTTGTCCTTTCTTCCAGATTCTCGAAACCTAATACCACACATGTATAAATAATGAATTTCACGATTCCATATAGTTAAAAATATATGTACTAAATACAATTTTCATGAAAAACATGTCTAAAAACTCCTTAATTGACACATATTACTTCTAGAAAGTTAACTAACAAGGGCCATTTATCTTATTTATAGTAATGAAATACTATGGCCAACTTATTCTAATTCATATTTTCAAGCCATATTTTCACCACAATACTTTAGTTAACACTAATTAACATCATTTAACATTTTTTTATGCACAAATTATTAAAATTCCTAATTATTTAAAACTCATTATGCTCATATCATGAGCTGACTTAGTTTACCTAAGCCTCGTTAATGTGTCAATTAATCATGAATAATACATGTATGAAAATGAGTATTATGAGCTAACTATTTTACCCTTTAATTCGTAGAACAGGGTTTACACTATAACTGCACGTATATGCACGACACACAGTGGGTTGGTCATGACCTCTCCCCCTTATACTAGCCCTACTGTAGCTGCACACACCTATACCGCCTCTCATTAGGTTTGTCTATAGGCTACCTTCTTGTAGCTACTGTCAATAAGTAGGCCTATTGGTTATATAACAATATCAAGCCTAGTGGCCACATCACCAATATATATGCATAATTTAAATCAATTCATTTTCAAACAATGATTATAAATTACATAAATAAAATCTAGTCTCCCCAGCTATTTTGGCATGTATATCCAATAACTTTTCAAACAGTAGACTAAATAAATAATTTACCCAAATCATATAAAACAAATATAACAAATTTTATTTTCAAAATTCCTTTAACATGAAAATAGCTAGTCTAACACACAAGCATACATATAAGTATAACACACATATATTTACGTAATCATATATGTATAAATTTACTTATAGCAATGGGAGGGTAACCACTCCCATTACTGATCCTCGCACCTACTAGGTCATTCTTTAGGGTTTTTGGTGCTTAAATAATATATTTTAAAAATTATTAATATTCAATTTCATTCACACTTGTACAAACTCTTAATTGATGCATGTGTGCATGATAAGTATTAGTCATATATATACCTACGAACTGTGTATTGACTTTTTAACCTAAAAAATGACCTTAGTTGGGTAAACCTTAGTACTCACATTATAGAGCTCGAAAAATGCTTTCCGTTGATATCTATTATACCCTCTAACTCTATTTGGATTTAAAGTTATGACATCCGAAAATTTGACACACAATTCCGGTTGGGGTCAGAAATATGTTGTTCTGTTTTCAGGTCAGAAGCATTGCTTTCGGGTCAAGAGTATTATTCTTAGGTCAGGAGCATTGTTTTCGAGTTAAGAACATTACTCTTAGGTCAAAAGCATTGCTCTCGGGTCAGAAGCATTGCTTTCGGGTCAAGAGTATTATTCTAAAGTCAGGAGCATTGTTATCGAGTTAGAAGCACTGATCTTGGGTTAGAAGCATTGTTTTCGAGTCGAAAGCATATACTTAAAACTTGAAAACTTTTAAGATGACGAAACCTAACAAAATTAGAATGTTTCAGGGGCTCTTTGATAAGAAAAATGAGCTTCGATTTGATATTATAAGTACTCATTGGAAAGAGTTTTCAGTCTAGAACATTTTTGTCTTAATCAAATTTTTCTAAAAATGGCTCTATTTTCGAGAAAATGAGGATAATCATTATATGTTCAAGCTGTCGAGATTATTTCCTTTCTCTTCGAAACTAATTTTGATCCCAATCTATTTACGTATTAACTCAAACTTTTAACATCAATTTCAACACTTCAAGAATAATAATTAAAGAGACTTATTCAAGTTTTAAAGCTCAATTTAAAACAATATCACAAATCAAAAACTTAACCCATACACAATAGAACCCATTTCAAAATTTACACCAAAATAAATTCTAAGACTTTAGGATTGGTGGAATGCTTACCAAAACTCAAGAAAAATCCTTAGATTTACTTGAATCCTCGATTTTGAAGAATCTCTAAAATGATTTCAAACCCAAACTTTCTCTCATGCTAATTCCTACCCAAATATTTGAAACTAAACGTTGTAGCAACTTTAGAATGATGAATTTGTGTTATTATAGGCTAAAAATCAAAAGAAAATGGAAAGATTGGTGAAAGAGAGTACGGGAAATCGTTGGAAACATAAGAGAGAAAAAAGGAGAAGAAGATGAAAAAAGAAAAGAAGATGAAGAAATTTCTAAACACTTGAGGTTTATATAATAGGTAATAGAATGATGAATTTACCCTTAACTTGAAAAATAAGTCTTATAGTAGAAGAATTGATACTCATTCTTTTAGAGATTTCTCCTTAAAGTGGAGGTTCTGGGCTCGAGTGGTGAGGGAGGCGAACTTCCCAGAGATATTTGGAAGGAACAAATTCCTGTAGGTAGAGAACCTAGAAGGGACAAATTCTTGTCCAGTGGGCTGTGAGGTCTATTGGATTGTAACGGCGGTAACTCGATAGTTCAGGTTGGGCCAGTGGGGAACTGACTAGACTGAGGGCCGGTGTAAACCCTAAGAAATGACAATCTGAATTATTCTCAATCTGGAATGTTTGTGAGCTTAATTATTTTATGCAAAAACATAGTTATAACACTTTCATAATACACTTAAAGATGTATTATTGAAACCTATAATATGAACTTATTCGTATTTTCAAAATATTGGAAAAGAGACCAAATTGCAAGGTTTTCAAGGATCAAATTGAAAAATTTTCAAACAATAAAAACCAAATACTGTAGTGACACTATAGCAACTGGTCGACCGGTAGAATATGTGTTGGGAGGTACCGTAGCAACCGGTTGACCAGTTCACTGCAAATTTGGGTATTTTTGTCTTTTTTCAAAGATTTTTAAGGGCATTTTGGCCTTTTTACCCTCTTCCTATATAAACAACAACCCCCAATAGTTTCTCATTCATTTCTCTCTCTAAAAATATAAAAATTTCCCTCTCTTTCTTACTGAAAACCCATATCTCTCCCTTCCATCTCTATCTCTTTGATTTCTCAAATTTCTACCATTTTTCGTCAAATTTCTGCCACCAAATAACTCCCTATCCTCTTCTCTTCACATTAGTATAATTTTGAACTAAAAAAAGCAAGAAACAATGAGTAGCAAATTTGGGTTTCGAAGGAAATTTGGGGCTTTTGCATTTAAATAGTGATTCGAGGTTTGTAAGAGTTTCAACGAAGTACCGATAAGCCTATTACCCATTATAGTTATGATTTTAAGATTTTGTAATATTTGGAATTATGAGTTTATTGTTCATCCGAAATTTACGTTGATTTCGCATAGAAAACGTAGTTTGTGTTGCGTTAATTAGAACAATAAGATATTATAAATAAGCGTGGAACATCATTTGGAATAAGTATGTCCGTTTAGATAAAAATGAAAGTTTGGGGATTTTAATGATTTTGCATATGAAATGTTACATGGTATTAAGTAATGTTAATAAAAGTACTATATTCACGAACATCACATTTAGTGCATGCTATAATTATTTGGAATATTGAAATTCATGAGACTACGCATATGTGGTATTAGGCACTGAGAACCCGAGAGTAAAACCTAATGGGTGCGAGGATTAACTGTGGGAGTGGCGACTCTCCCTTAGTTGTGAATGGATTAATTTTACATGCTTTATATTCTTTTAAAACTATTTTATAAAACTTATTGTTTTACGAAATAAGAAATAGTTTTATTGTTATTGGTTTAATATAAATGTGCATGGCCTGTAAACGGATTTGGTATGCATGTGGCTATGAGGCCAAGAAATATAATTATGATATATTGTTATTGACAACTCTTCATTTATATAAAATGAGTTTTGATAATATGTTATAAATGATTGTGTACATTGATTGTGTGGTGATATAGCTGAGAGAGCCAAGTTTATTTGTGACTGTAGCTACAAGGAAGTAGCCTAGGAATGGACCTATTAAGAGCCCACATAGGTGAGTGCGTTGTAAGTGGGGAAGTTATATGGGTGGATGTTATAGGTTACCCAGCTGCAAGATTGTTGAGGATAGTTATGAGTATCACCACATGACTACTCGAGGCCAACATCAGTGGTAAGCTAGTTTTGAAAAATTATCATGTATTCTTTATCTTAAAAAGAATTATTTTCATTAAATGATCATTGTTTTCTGTGTATAAAACCCACTGATAGTCTCAAAATTACCATGGCTAAAGTAATCACCAGAAAAGGGAGCTAGCCCAATGATTTTCGAATAACATGCCATGTTTTCATTAAAATGAATTATTTTACTTGCAATTTTAAATAATTTCCTTAAAATATATTTTTATCCACTTACGAAATATACTCCAATATATTCACCCTCTTACCTCTTAGTTTCAGAAGATCAAGTATAGTAAAGAGCATTATCTAGTGGTGTTGATTAATCAAGGGTGTACAACCCTTAAGTAGTATTCGCATCATCGACTCACCGGCTTACTTAATTAGTTCACTAGGTTGTTTTGAGAAACATATGTATGTAACCATTTATGAATTGGAATTAATGTATTTGATTATGTCTGTAGTATTTTTAAATTGAGTATACTTACATTTGTGAAATGATTTGAAAATGTTTAGGAAAGACAAGTTTATATGAATAATTATATAGGAGATAAATACCTAAGTAGCCTTATAGGCCTGAGAGGTATGTTTGGTGATATCGAACATGTCTCAAGGGTCTGTGGCAGTTGTATTGAACCCTATTCTTTGAACATAAGGATAAATTAGTCATTTGTATGACATTTATTTCACACATGCATGATAATGGTTAGTTGACATAGTATGGAGGCTTAAGTGAATTTACATTTAGTTTAATGATATGAATATAATGAATTTAATGTTATGAGACGAATTTAACATATATAAAGTTTCCGTATATAGCCTTACGCTGAAGCATTCTGTGATCTCGCTAACCGGTTAGTGAACGGGGTTAAGAGGTAGTGGCCTTATGGGGGATTGGGGGCCGAGCCCTCGAAAGATAAATGAAATTGGTGCTAGAGAATGAAAAAAAAAAGGTCAAAATCTATTCTAAGCATGAAGAGATTGATATTTAGAATGGGAGTATCAATACATTAAGATTACAGGTCAGTACTTGATGAAGGATCTATACCTTCATAAAAGGTATCGATACTTTGCAAGTCCAAGACTTGGGAAGAAATTACAAACTGACTAGATCAATACCTATGAAGAAGGGTATCGATACAAGGCAAATCAAAGAATTCAAAAATAATTACAAGATAGACCAAATCGATACCTTCATCAAAGGTATCGATACATGCTAAGACAGAGAGTTGGAAAATATTTACAAGGTAAACTAAATCGATACCTTCATCAAAGGTATCAATACTTCAAAAAGAGGGGATCGATACATAAAGGCAAATGTATCAATAATTGAGATCGATGAAAACTTTAGGGTTTAATTTTTAAGGAAATGATCGATACCTAGATCAAAGGTATTGGTACCCAGCCCTAAAGTATCAATACTCAAACCAAAAGTATCGATACATGAAGCAGATCTGAGTAAAATTTCATGGACAATTTGGTCTTTCTGCCCACTATTATAAATACCCACGAGAGGGATTAACTTCCCAGTGTCTTTTTCATTCGTTCATTTCCCTCTTTCTCTAAAAACACCCCTCTCTCTCTTTCTATCTGGTTTCCTCACGTATTTTTGTAAATTCCATAGCATTCTTTCAAATTTGGTTACTAAGTGATTACCCATTCTTCCCATATCAATTTGATATCGATTCTGGCCTAGAAGCCGCAAGGAAGGAGCTAGGGTTTCAAAGAGAATTTGAGGGTTTTGCGTTCAAACGACAATGTGAAGCTCCTATTAACTCATTATAAGCTTGAATTTAATATTTGATAACAAATTGAAATCTTAGGGTTTACTGTTCATCCGAGACTTATTATGATTTCGTATAGGAAATAAAGATTTGTGTTGATTTGAGGTTAATTGAAAATATATAATGATTATATACATGCTAGATATTATTTTGGAATAAGTAAATCCATTTTAGACGAAATTGCGATATAGAAATAGTTACCGCCTTGGAATTTCATTATTGAAAATTGGATAAGTGGCACTTGTAGATTAGTCTTGAGGAATGAGCATGTGTCAACTAAGAGATCGTAGCCACGTTTTCTACAAGCATTGTATTTAGTGCATTTATGCTTAATTATTGAAATCGTGAAATTCATTACATATGCATATGTGGTGTTAGGTTCCAAGAACTAACGAGAAGTACCGATGAGCATGAGGATCAGTAGTGGGAGTGGTTACCCTTTCCTTGTTGTGAGTAAATTTATACATACATGACTATGTAAATATATATGTGTGTTGTATATAAATGTATGTTTGTGTGTTAAACAAGCAATTTTCTGATAAAAATAAATCTGTTTAAAAATGCTTTGCATGATATTGGGATGTTTTGATTATTTGGTCTGCTATTATAAATGATTTGATATGTATGCATGCTGAAATGGCCAGGGAGGCCAGAATTATTTAAATGATTTAAAATCATTGATGAAAATGATTTGTATAAAAGTTTTTATGACCAAAAGGTCGGATTTGATTTATATAATGTATAACTATTGTTTTGAGATGATTTATAAATGCATGTATATTAGTGATGAGGCTAGTAAGGCAGTTCTTGTTTACTGGATAGTGGGTCTGGTTATGACTGTATATATAGGGAAGTAGCTTATGGACGGACTTGTTGAGAGGTCGCATAGGTGAGTGGAGCCATAGTGGGGCTGGTATAAGGTGGAGAGGCCATGACAAGTTCATTGTGTACTGAACACACGTGTGTGCGGTTATAGATACCCTATGGAAAGTCTTGGTGACTTGATAGAGTTATCTTGGATTTGATGAATTACGAGGATAGTCACTCGTATTATCAAGTGACTACTTGGGGTCAACATCAGTGAAGCAGGCTTGTTTTTATAAATGTATGTTTTAATGAAAATAAATGATTTTACAAAGTATGAGAAATGGTTTATGCATGAAAAGCTCACTGATGGTTACAAATTTGTCCCGACCAAAGTAGCGTATCGAGAACGTATGGCCACCTAGATTGTTGTTTTAAAATTGTTTATAGACCAATAAAATATAATGTGATCATTGATTTAAATAAACATATATATATATATATATATCTATACCTTAGAGTACAATGTGAAATGAATCTTAATATATGTATTTTTAAATGCGCGTGCATGTATATATATGTGTATATACTTTATTTACTCATTGAGTATGGTTGTATACTCATGCATCACCATTTCAACTTTCAGGTTAGGCGCTCTAGTACTCGTCGGCCTACTACTAGCTATAGAAAGCCTTCGACGCTCTAAATAGGCTACTCTTGACTCACTCATGTATTTTGTTCCACTGGATAAGGTCTTTTAAACTTTGTAAAGTAATTATAACTAAGTATTCTATGTAATACTTGTATATATATATATATATATATATTCAAACCCAACTAGGAATTATTTCCATTATTATGATATTTTAATTATTTGTTATACGTTGTAGATAAAATGATCACGGAGATCAATTTTTTAATAATACTCTTATAGATGAGAGTTATAATAAATTTTCAAAAATTTTGATTGACAAGTAATAGATTAGCCTTATAAGGGTATGTGCTGATTGTTGTAGGTGAACTCTAGGATTGGAACATGACAGGTTATCATGTATAGACTCTATAGATAGGGCGTGACAACCTGGGTCATTACACTAAAAGTCTCCAACTCGGATGAGCTTGAATCAGCCTAACTAATAATTTCTACAACATAATTATTTTTTTTGAAATTTTTTCAAACAATTGGTATTGCAATAAAATAAATAATAGTGCCTCCTTTTTTCATCCTAAGAGAGAGGAGAATAGAGTTTCTAACCATCAAATTTATATTCCAGTATTTTTCCTCTTTTCTTAGCGACCAAACAACAAAAAAGTCTCATTATCAGGTATAACATTCTAAATATCAGTCTTTTTTTTCCAAATAAATAAAATTAAGAAACTAGAAAATGATTCAAAGGGAAAAATTGTAAATAACCTCAAAAGAGTTTTCGATTACGGTGAACGGAATGGATTGTTGTTGGTCGGATCTTGAAGATATGATGGTCGAAAATACTCTTATTGTGATTACTGGTCTGGATTTAGGTTATTTGAAGAAAAAAAAGCATGAAAGTTGAACGGAGAGTTTGCCTTCTATTTTGGTGGTGATCCACAAAAGTAGAAAAATGGGCTTTAGTCATTGGTTTCTTCTGAGTTTAATGGTGGCTTTAAATTTACTTCAGCGATGATTGACACTACATAATATAGTCATGCCCTCTTGACAAATATAAAAATTTTGTCAACCATTTATGATATATAACTTCTTCACATAAATCTATCGCTGTTTGATTATTACAAAAATTTTGCGGAGCGACATGACAGATAAATGTCACCAATTTATGATTGTCCAAAATACCATCAAGAGACATCTGTCAAGAAAGTTCTCTTTTTTATAGTTGTGGATTCAAACGTTAATTAGCTTTCATTTGGCATTTATACTGTAGTTGTTGTAAGATGAAAATATTAAATATTAAATATTAAGTAATTCAAATATTATTAAGTTTTATTTTGCATTAAGGTATGATGGCATTTAAGCCAAACTGTTATGAGGTGAAAGCATTATATATTAAATTTTTCTGAAAAAATAAATGGATCCCACTAGAAGTCAGCGTATTGGTGTTACCAAACACTATTTAACTTTGAATTCAAAGCTTCAAAGCAAGCAGAATCATCACAATTAGCTTTCCATTTAAAGTAAAGCAAAATCACCGTAATTCCAAATAAAATTTTAGTAGTTAATATTATATTTTTCTCAAACTTAGCTTATGAATTTGCTCTTAGGTTTAGCTACTCAAAATGTGT
>JAXCLQ010015877.1:0-111009 GCA_035584115.1 Cedrela odorata | reverse complement strand
TTTTCTTTTTATAAAAAATAATAGCAAGTAAATTTTATTTTGTGAAATATTAATTAAGCTGTAAAATGAAAAATAAAAAAATTAGAATAAAAAAATTATATATATATATATATATAACACAGGTACTATAGATTTGGAGCGTGATAATTTAGGGTTTAGAAATTTGGAAATTGTACACTGTAACGCAAGAACTGTAGCGGAATTACTGTAACATATTTTTGGTCCTAGGGTAAAATTGTTCAAATGGTCTGAAATTGGACCGATTCGTAAAACTAATTTAGGGTTGGTTATATCGGTACACAGGGGTTCTAAAAAGATTATTTTCGAAATTTTTCCTTTTTTTGAATTGAATAATTTTTGGTAGGAGACAGTTTGATCTTGCAAATAGGGATGCAATGGATGAAGCTGCAGAATGGAGACTGAAATATGACGAAGAGGTACGGAAGGCTACCAAATGTTCTATGGATTTAGCAGAGGTAAGCTCATTAAATTATTGATTTTTATGAATTTTTGATGTTCTTGTATAACTGACGTTGCTAATGAACCAAATTTAGCTTGGTTTGTATTCTTAATGAATTGTAGACACATAAGAGATTACATTACTTATCAGATAGGGCTAATATTCCCAATATTAACGCATTGTTTCTGATGGTTGTTTCTTGCCGCCTATCTTTTGGATAAGGATGGACTTCCAGGATTATGATTAATATTGTTAATGGGTATCTTTCTGATATTCATGGGCAGTACATTGATCTGAACTGATGATTCAAATTGGGCATTTCATCTAATACTTCGACTAGCACCATTATTCATTACTCTGCATGTTAATAATAATGTTATGCAAATTCTGATAATAAAATTCTTTCTCAAAATTGTTTTGTATGATATTATCTGCATGACTGCTGGCAAAAGGTTTCACACAAAATATAAAGTAGGTATAGAGAATCTTTAGAAGATATGCATATGAAATATTGTATCAATCTAACGATATGTGTGGTTTTCAGCAAGTGAAATTGAGAACACTTATTCTATTTTTTCTTATAATTTGAGTTTTCTCTGGTAACAACTTGCGGGTTAAAAACTGTACAGCTTCTTCTTTTAATATTTTTTTTTTCTCTTTATGTTCTCGTATATAGGAGATGAATATGGATCTTAGTACATGACACTGAATACTATTTGCTAACGTTACAGGTTAGGGATTCCTTGGAGCAAAAGGTCAACAATGCTGCTGTCAATCTTAACCAAAAGTTTTCAATGATTCAAAAGGTGACTCTTTAATGCAATAATTTTTTTTTAGTTTATTTATCATCTACTACCTTTTCTTTTCCGCTTGATGAAATCTTTTTGTATTTGAAATGTCAACCCTCAAATACTTTCTGGTTCTGCGGCTTAGGGAGCATCCGAGGTTTGATAACTTTGTGTCAGCCTTTGAACTGGACATAACTTGATTATTATATAAATACTTTACTCCAGTAGAAACAAAACTGACTCTTGCTTTTATTGTCAAACCCTAAAACTTCATCAAAAACATTTTTGGTTACTTAAAAGGATCTACAGTTAGAGAGTGTGTCTATATAGAATCAATGCAAACTTTCTTCTTTTCCTTTTTTCTGCTTTCTTACTGGCTAAAGAAAGACCTGAGTTCCGGGATAGTAAATGCAACGGAGAATGTCATCTTCATTTTGATTTTGATATGTTCTAACAAGATTCCATCATCACCAGGAAAATACAGCCTTGCTTGAACGAGTGAAAGTCTTAAACCAACAGCTTGAGGTTCAGAAGTTGAAGTGCGGGTCATGATATAGATTAACTGATTTCTGAAAGTTGCTTTTGGGTTTAATAAATTCATCCGCAAATTCACCTTTACACATCATTACATAGCAACTAATAAGCTGATGTCTGAAGAAAGAATTTCTGGTCATGAGTCTGCTGAGTGAATTTACGGCTTCAGTCAGACAGTAATTAAACCACAGGAAAGATGATTTTTATCAAGATACTATGTTTCCTATAAGGGATGTGCATTGTCGACGAAGTGGTACCTTTTTCAGCTAAGAGGCATCCATGGAATGGCAGTGTTCCTCTCAAGAGCACATCCGATTTTCCCTTTTTATCGGTTTATTCTTTATACTGGAAGAGGTTGGTTGGTCATATTCAGCTGCTTGATGGTGGATGTATATTTTTGTTTTTATTTTGGAAGAACTATTGCCTTTGGTGCATTTTTTTTTAACAGATACAAAGCTAGAAATACCTTCCATTGAAGAAGAGACAAATTTTACTTCTCTACTGGGTCATAATGTTATATAATTTTCTTAAGACTCATAACTGTCAATGTATGATGATAATAATAAATTTCATCACTAGTGGATGTTTTCTACTTTTGTCCACAAAAGAGTGAAATCAGAAAATGAATGGTCCTATACAGTAGAAACTCACCTCAACTTTTGCTGGCACCACTTTCTTTCATTTGTACTGAATAATCAGGGACAATAGTTAGAGGATGATGGATATTACATCTTCGGAATGTTTCCTTTTCTTATGTTAAAATTTCCCAAATCTAAGAGAGCTAGCTATTCTTGGTTTCGGGTGCTTGTTGAACCGTCAGGATCTGTTGTAGAGTCAGCTCTCAGTTCCTGGAGAAACCTCGAAATCGTCTGCTCAAACACCTCATTGCTGTCAGGCCGATTTGTGCAGGCGGGTGTTGTAGCACTAGCACTGCTGCTTCGTCCAGAACTCTATAAACCAAGAAATTAAACCCATTACCAAATTATTAACACAATAGAAAAGAGTATGCTAACTTGATATAGCTTTCTGTCTCTAGCCATAGATGGTAATGTGAAAAAGGTTGCAGTCATTGTTAAGGAAACTTACTGAGGTTAACCTTCTTCTCTTTGGTGGTTTCGTTCTGGAACTCATCATCCCTAACAGCTCATCAAACTGAAACTTATATCCAAAAGTTTATCACCTGTTCTCTTTATTTATTTATTTTAGAATTTTTGGCAATCTTAGAAAGAGAAACACACAGACAGAGCTAAGCATCGCAAAATAATAAGCTACATTATCAATTGTATTGCTGCTTTATTTTGGAAGGTTATAATACATTCATATCAACTTATAACGCACAGCAATGATTTGTAACCAGAAATCATAAACTTGTAGCATGAATATTACATAACAATGTACCTGCTTCACAATCTTTTTGTACTTCTTGACACATTGATACAGCCTTCTTTCATCTTCTTGTTCGTTGGACATAGCAAATCTTCACTCTTTATTCCCTCTTGTTCTTGATTATACGAAAGCTGCTTGCTTAGAATACATATAGGTGTTTTAAGAGCATGTAATTAACATGAAAAAAGGTTTCTTATGAGATATAATATGGGCGTTACCACCGACCTCTGCAGAGACAGTAAAGAGGAGCAGAAAATGGATAGGACAGTTATCTTGCCGCCATAGCTTTCTCCTTTTACGCATTTATGTAAACGCAATTCTTGTGAAGAGAAGGAAAAATTAGTCAAAGTTTTCAAACATATACACAGAAAGAGACAAACTTCATCAAATTATGTTATATAAAAGTAAGCTAACCACTCCCACAAACAAGTAAGAGATCCAGTAACTATACAATCAAATACTTGCCGTAACAAGAGATTCACACTTTATTAACTGAGTAACTGCCTCTTTACCTGCTACCAAAACAAAAGAATTAAACCATTTAAATGTTTCCTTGAATTATGGAAACAGAAACATTAATTCAGACTCCCCAAGACAAATCACAGAGCATGTAAAATCATGTTATATGGTATTAAAGAACCATATGAAACAGAAATTGCTGCTTAAGAGGACAAGTAAAACTAAGGGCGAGAACTAATCTAAAACCCATTTAAACCGACGGTTTAGATCGGTTTAAAAATTTATCAATTTAATTTAGATTTTAAAAAAAATCAAACTGATAAGTATCAATTCTGTTTTTGGTATCAACTTTATTCAAACCATAAAAATCGAACTGTATTAATATATTATTAATTAATTTTACTTTTATTTGTTATTTATTTTAATAAATATACTTTTTTATTATTTTATTGAGTACAAAGTGTCTCATTTATATTAATACAACATTTTAAAATGATTAACAAAACTTTATTTAAAATTTTAGGACCAATTAATTAAAAATAAATTTTATGTTTGATTTAATTACAAATTGTTAATCGAATTGAACCGATACTTGCTAATTTAGTTTTGTTTTTTGTTTAGGTTCAAATTGTTAAACAAAATCGTATTGAATCGATATTTATTAGTTTGATTCAGTTTGGTTTGTTATTTACTGTCTTTTGAATCAATTTGATTTAAATCCAAATCGACAATTTTAAATTAATTTAAAATTTAGATCAAAATATATTCAAATTGACTTTTTCCACCCTAGATAAATCAGTAGAATAATCATAGTTATTTCATGAAAACGGTTACAATATGTCCATATGACACAAGAAAAAAAAATATTTCTGAAACTACCGAGAATATGAAAATTTCAATGTAAAAGTAAAAAATCCAATGTAACTTCATGGACATGAACAATTCACTACATTGTTCGTCAAGCATTCCTCCAAGCAATATAAAAGGAATCATCGCTGTGAGAGCAAAGGTTCAGGGTAAAGAGTTGAGGCTAGACTTTTTTTCTCATTTTTCATCTTTTCAAATATGTCATCGTTGAATGTACCAAACTGTCGTACTCTTAACAAAGAAAAATTCTGAAAAAAATGGTTGCTTAACAGTTGCTGCGGCTACTGCTACTCAAGTTCACTGGTCCTTTTATTTTCAGAAATCAAAACTTAGATGAACATCATTGACTCAATCAAACAATATCAAGTGGCACGGTGCATTGAGCATCTGCTTAGCCTTGGATAATCATGTGAAAGAACATGAGATATCAATTTGCAAGTCAGAAAAGCAATCGAATGAATTATCACACTCTGTACAACTGTCGGCTTCACAATAAAATACTGAGGATGGACAATTCTAAGTTGGAGCATAGAGTATGTGCATCCATTAGAGGCCATCTCTTCTTTGTTAAAAACAATGCTAGCTAAGTCTTGTGCCTGTGATGGATTATTTGAAGCTCATTACAGAAGTCCGTGAGGTTTAAACATCAGGAAATTTGTTGTTATCGCTTACCAGCAACTTCAGTATACCATGATTTCTACTTTTAACGGTGACGGGCCAGGGACTGGGGACAGAAATCCCTGACCCGTCTCTGACCCGTTGCCATCCCTAGTTCAGGGATGATTGTGCCACCATGCACATACCTTAAAACCATAAAACCCCAGAAAAAGAAAAAGGAAAAAAAATGATCATGTAAAAGTAATTCCAAAGTTCGTATATTTCTTGCACAGAAAAAATCTATCAAAATTTTTTCTATGTACACAGTAGGTACAACTTAATCAATCTCCATAGCTGGAATTACATGGTAAAATCTGTGCATCTGAAATATAGTTCTTTGCTGACTACAGATTCTATCAACCCAAATCTTACTAGGAAGCCAATGACCAGAAATTCAAGAGAAAGGACGGTGACATGGCAAACCAACAGATAAAAGCGATTCCTGTAGCCATATCAAACCTTTTACAGTGATTCACTGCACATCTTTGAAGATCATTGCCAATAAGGACTGTGATGCCAGCAGATGCGCAGGCAGCTGCAAATGTGAGGGTGGATGTGATCAGCACCAATGTAACAACTTTCATTGAACTTGAGGTGAACATAAATTTGATTCAAGGAGTCAGGGCAATAATTTGACATTCAATTGCCCTTTGAGTGGGCTTGCACACTCAAACAGGGTGACAGAGACAAGTATTTGACATCCCACAGCCTTCAAAAACTATTCTATGCACACAAACATGAAAGAAATTATTATAAATAAATATATAAAAGCCATCACCCATGTATGTGTAATAGTCAACTCTCAACAGAACAATCTTTTTAATTAACGAGTAAACACTATCATATAAAATAGGCATCTAGTTAGCTAAATCCAAATTCTAGAGTACCCTTCTCTTTAGTACATGAAATATTAGGCTAGCATTCTTGAAACAATGAGATTCATTTGCTCTCTGAAGGAATTATGTTCAACCAAGAAAAGGCTGATTCATGATTGATTAGAAACTGCAAAACTTGTCTGTGTCTGTCATTAAGAGGAAAAGAAACCAGAGTTGTAGCAGTATTTTTTTCTAGGCCGAGCCAAATACTTCTAGTTACAATTTTAAGCTACTTGGAAACTGAAAAACTGTCATGAAAGGAATGACAGTTGTTTAAAAACACCTGTTTAATCCTAAACTTTTGAGATTGTAAATTCAGCACAAATAGGTCTGCTCCCAACTAAGTCTATGTCAGTTGTTTAAAAACAAAACCACGAGTAAACAAATATTTTCTGGAAATAAAAAATAAAATGCCATAGCAGATAGAATAACCTCCACAAACTGCCGACAGCAAACGACAAGCTGGTTGTATCATACAATGACCCACACAGAATATCCATCAATATTAGAGTTGAGAGAAAACTGACATTACTAATTCATTAAATGACAGAATGGGATAAAACATACAGGTAGCCAGTTTCCTAGAGTTTTATCAGTGACTATATGGCACCTAATCAACAAAATTACACAATAAGCTATTCTGCACATTTTCCAGGCTTGATAATAGAAGTTCTCTTACCCCATCACCAATGGTAAAAAACCAGATAGCTAGGTAGTTTCGCAGACTTCGTCTCACCAAGAGGGCATGTATATCCAGTACAGCTAGGGACATACTCCACAAACTTTGCAAGCCAACAGCAAGAACAAGGTAACTGATGCATTGAAATCAAGAAAAAACTCTGCCGTCTTCTTATATTCAAATTAAACAAAACTCAAACTACACCAACAAATGAACATGAATTAGATATCAGTTTGTCCAGCATTTTTTTTAGGCCCCACAGAAAATTCTCTACTGTTAAAAGGAAGAAAAAAAATCTCTCCCCACCATTGTAAACTATGTAATAAAAATATAGGCTCAAATTCAATGCTCGTGTTCTTTTCCATGACAGTCTCATAAATTTATTTACTATTGTATGAAAAACAAGACAGCTCTACTATGTTTAGTCCATCTTCACATTCAATCTCAGATGCTAATCTTTTCTTGTTGTCAGCATAAATTTGCTCATGTAGTAAGGGTGCTGAATCAAACTTTCCAATTGCTTCAGTATGTTCAAATAAATGAAAACAAACTTTCCAAATGCTTCAGTACGTTACAAATAAGTGAAAACAAACTTTCCAAATGCTTCAGTATGTTCAATTAAGTGAAAACATGGGACAAATTTCCCCTTGTCATTTGACAGTTTTTCATTGAAATAACAAATCTTGCCACCATTTTTAGTGCGTGTATACAGAAATAAGTGCCCTGCTTAATGTAATTTTTCAACAAGATCATAAATTTATGGCTTCATTGTCTGACATGAAAGAAAACCTTTGGCAACATTTACTTAAAATTAGTTTTCCATAAAAATAGCTAGAACCCAGAAATTTATATGATACCAAAACGCAGTGGCTTGGTGAAAATCGTTGGTGGAGGCCATGTAAGAGACAGATACGACTGCAGAAATAAATTGAATGAGACGAAGAATGAGACCACCAGGTGTGCCAGGCATGCTCTGTAAGTCCCTCACTCTAACTCTAGGCCCCGCTGCCGCTGCCTCCGTCAACGGTGGTGCCTCCACTGGGTGCACCGCTGGCCGGCTCCCGTTCATCGCTTTACTTGAAGCCCCAATCAATTAATCAAATCATCAAAACCTACAAAAAAATATTGTACGGTTAAAGGGAATAAATATGGAAAGGGGAAAGTGACCATTTGCTTTGCTTTGTAATGTTAATTGAATAATGAATTTAGTTTGTTAGTATGCAGCACAAGATTAATTTCGTCCGGTTGCATCTGAGCCGTTAAATATCAACTGGACCAAATCATTGGTTGGTCTCCATGAATTGGCGGTTTAGATCTATGGTGATATTCTTGTCGGTTTCCGAGTTTGCGTTTCTTTTTCATTATGATTTCATTAAACATCTTTGATGACTTGGGAAAGATCAGAACATCGTTTTGGCAAACAACCGGTTTTCTTTATGATTTTATTAAACATCTTTGATGACTTGGGAAAGATTCCGAACATCGTTTTGGCAAACAACCGGGTCAACTCTCGGACGAATCTCTGGTTAATCTAACCACCGAGAGGTTTTCGCTTGTGAAAATTATGTTATCCTGGTTTTAAACAATTAGGATCTCAATCAAGAGTTAAACAGGAGATTCAAAAATGCCAGCAAGTAGAATTGAAAGCTCGTTTACCCAGTTTCTACAAGTTTTCAAGTTTCAAATTCTGAGAATTTACGCTTTGCAGCATCACGAAAATTAGCTAAAGCTGAACACGAATATATTTTAAACGAAAACTTTATTAATAGAAGATCAAATAAGGCCTAACGGCCATTACTTATTATAACAACTAGTTATTATAAAAGCCAAAAAGCACTCATTTCCACCAATTAAACCATTAACAAACACAACACTTGACACTCTTTTAACACATCCCTGCAGACAGAACATAAACCCACAAACATTCTTAAAATTCACCACCACGGAGACGGAGAACAAGGTGGAGGGTAGACTCCTTCTGAATGTTGTAATCGGCCAAGGTACGGCCATCCTCAAGCTGCTTTCCAGCGAAGATAAGCCTCTGCTGATCTGGAGGAATTCCTTCCTTGTCCTGAATCTTAGCCTTAACGTTGTCAATTGTGTCTGAGCTCTCCACCTCCAAAGTTATGGTCTTTCCAGTGAGGGTCTTCACGAAAATCTGCATACCTCCCCTCAGACGAAGCACCAGGTGAAGGGTAGACTCCTTCTGGATGTTGTAGTCCGCAAGAGTTCGCCCGTCCTCCAGCTGCTTACCAGCAAAGATCAACCTCTGCTGGTCCGGAGGGATTCCTTCCTTGTCTTGAATCTTGGCCTTCACGTTGTCAATTGTGTCAGAGCTCTCCACCTCAAGGGTGATAGTCTTCCCGGTGAGCGTCTTGACGAAAATCTGCATGCCACCACGGAGCCTAAGAACCAAGTGGAGGGTTGACTCTTTCTGGATGTTGTAGTCCGCCAGGGTACGGCCATCTTCCAATTGCTTTCCGGCAAAGATCAGCCTCTGCTGGTCAGGGGGAATTCCTTCCTTGTCCTGAATCTTGGCCTTAACGTTGTCGATTGTGTCAGAACTCTCGACCTCGAGGGTGATGGTCTTGCCGGTCAAAGTTTTGACGAAGATCTGCATGCCACCACGGAGCCTGAGAACAAGATGGAGAGTTGACTCCTTCTGGATGTTGTAATCGGCCAAAGTTCGGCCATCTTCGAGTTGTTTTCCGGCGAAGATCAAACGTTGCTGATCCGGAGGAATACCCTCCTTGTCTTGAATCTTGGCCTTGACGTTATCGATGGTGTCGGAGCTCTCGACTTCGAGAGTGATTGTCTTGCCGGTCAAAGTTTTCACAAAGATCTGCATCTGATAACCCCCACACAGGCAAATAACAAACAGATTAAGAACGATATTACAAACAAACAGATCGAAAACCAGAACCCAGAACCAGAAATTCTAACGAAAAAGATTTAAATACGTTACCTTGAAAAGCTGGGATTGAGAGCTTCTAAATTAAATGAAATAAAAGAGCGACCTTTATCAATGAATGAAGAAAACTTGCATCTGGGCCCGGTTTATATAGAATCAATTGCCGACTTAAAGGGCGAAATGCCGTCACCTAACCCAAGAAGACAACGCACCACAAACTTAATGGTTAGACGCAAGCGAAGGATCACCGTTCATTTACCTGACCCTCACACTAAAGTTAGGAATAATACTACAGATCACTGGGCCCCACATGACTGTTCACCAATCATACATTTATAAGACTATTATTATTTTATTAATGTAGTAAAGTACACCAGAAACGGCATTGTGACACCTTGGATTCTCCACAAAAGGATAATATTGATTTGGATAATAACATCTAGATCCCTGTGTTTTCTGATATATTAAATAAGAATATAGTTTGTAGATTTTTATAACAAAAGTCTTTATCGTCATTAAAATGTTTAAATTAGTCTCGAGTTGATGTTTGGTTTCACGAATGAAAAGAAATAAGAAAAAAAAAGAGTAAAGAAAAATAATAAGTTTTTTATTATTTAGTTGCACCATAAAATCATCAATTAAAAAGATTTCATTATTTTTTACTTCAATAAAAATATATTTTACTTCTAAATTAGTGTATTAATAAATCAAAATTGTTAATTATTTCTTAATTTTATTTTAAAATTTTAATTTTCTTTTATTAAAAATAATTATTATAATAAATATTTTTTAATATTCTTAAATATAAATATACATATATTAATTAATTATATTTTGTTTGGACAAAAAAAATATTTATTTTTATTGAAATATTTTATGCATTTCATTATTAAAAAATTCAATTCAATTCAAATTTCATTTTTAAATATAAAATAATCAAATACTATAAATTTAATAGGTAATTTAGTAACAAATATTTAAACTTATATTATGTAAATACATTTATTAATTATTAAAATATTCTACAATATTAAAAAAAATATTTTATATTTTGAATGCATCATTTTTTTTATTTAAAATTCATAAATTCAATTGTATACAAAATTTATGGATAAATTGATTTTGAGCACAATTTAAACTTAATATTCATATTTTTAAGTGTCTTTAATTAATTTATTAAAAGTGTATTCAATTTTTAATAGCATTTATAAAATTCTATTATAACTATTAACAATATTAGTTTTATTTTATTTTATTTGGTAGTCAGTTTGTTTTTAAAATAATAAAAATAGAATTACATCAATAATTATTTATTATATAATAAAAAATTAAAATTATCAAATAAATATGACTAGTTGTATGAATTAATATATATATATATATGAAACATATAAAAAAAATATTTATGATTAAAATGATGACAAAAATAATAATAACTATAGTTTAACAAATTAATGTTGATTCTATAATAAAAATAAACATTAATAATTATAAATTAAAATTTTATATTTCATATTTTATATTATAAATTTTTGATAATATTATATAAATTATTGTTATAATTACGATAAAATACATAAATTAGTGATAAAATTAAAAGTTTAGTTATTTGAAGAAGTGAAATAATGAGATTAGGATATTTTTGTCTCTTCTTAAAATAAAGGATATTTTTATCATTGAATGACATTAGGAAGCAAATTGATATAAATGGTCAACTTATGTCCTTACTTTATAAAATCATAACACCTAAGGGACCAGATGTAATTAACCCAAATAGATTTTAATAATGACGATTGCGTAGAATTTGAGTTATGTGTCGAACAGAAATTATAATAATAAATGGTTGGTTGATTGGTTAGCTGTTACCATCAATAATTATATAAATTTTCTGTAAATTATAACGTAATTTATGAAATTGTAAATACTTATAATTATGGTTACATCTTACTTGTACCATATTCTAATACATATTTATTTGTCACCATATTAAATATAATTTAATTAGAAAATATATTATATATATATATATACTTCACATGATACATATCTATATGAATCATCATCGGATTAGGCTACAATAACTTGAATGTTTATTCACTTATAATGTGAAACTAACCATCTTTTATTGTTTAAAGAATTCACAATTAAAGAAACATATATATATATATATATATATATATATATATCTAGCATTTTTCTACTTTATAAGTCAATTAAGATAGATCAAATGTCTTAATTAATAAAATTATAATTTTTTTCAATTTAAAATAAAGACATTCAAAATTTTAGATTATTTTAACTTAATATAATATTTTTTTTATATATAAATATAAATAGAATTATATATATATATATTACTTAGGATAAAATATTAATAACAATTTAAATTTGAGACAACATAAGTACAAATAATACGATGAATTCAAGTTGACATAAAATAATAAAGATATTTTATTTAATTTATTTTAGTAAATGAAGTGTTAGATGCTAATTACAACTACATATGTACTAAATTAAAAATATAAGTATTTAACGATTGGCTATTAACTCTATATAAACACTTATCAAATTTAATTAATATTAAATGTGATAATTTAAGTTAATATATAACTATATACTAATTAAAATAGTATTTAAAAGTTACGAATAATATTAAGTATTTTAATAAATTTTCTAAAAAATATTTTTAAAAAAAGTTAAAAATATAAGCGTTCATACATTTTAATATTTTTTTAACACATTCAAATGAACATAGAGAATTGTTTTTATGTTTTATTTATATATAGAATATAGTGAAAGGTGGTTTAGCTGTTAACAGCAATAATTGTTTTAACTTTACATAAATTTAGCTTAAGAGCACCTTTCAAGGAGTTTAAAAAATAGTAAATAGTAAATATGAATATAAAATAATTACATTTTTTTTCTCAAATTAATAATATTAATTTTTGAAGATCAAATGTGATATATTATATATACATTCCAAGATCACACATGAATCATTTGTTTGTTTGTTTGTTTTTCTAAAATTTAAATGATTTTTTTAATATGTGAATATAAGTGTTAAATTATTTATTTTTTTAAAACAAAAAAATAATATTTAATATTTTTATATTTGTATCCTTATAAATTTTGAAAATTAAATAAACAATATACATATTTAAAAATAAAAATAATATAATATTAATTTACTATACATATTAACAAAAATCAAGTTAATGTGAATTATAGAGTGGTGCTATTGCAACCCCTCTAAAGTTCTTATAAAACTCCTATTTTACATTTTTATAATTTTAACATTAATGAATATTACATTAAAAATAATTGTATATATAATTATTGATGCAGCAAAAATTCTTCAGTAGATTATGTGTACTGGTAACGATTTTCTTCTTCTTTACTTGATTGAATACTTAACCTACGATCATAATTGAAGGCTAAGGGGGGTAAAAAGTCGGTAGTTCAGCAAAAACTCTCCGATACTTAAATTAGGATTTTATTTGTTTTACGAGAGGAATAATCAAAGAGAATATAAGCTTACAATATCTCTATTCCAATTACCCATACCTGGTTGTTCTTGGCCCCTTTTATAGACGTTCAGTCTCTCAACTATAGTAGAATTTTATAGAATCTAAAAACAAGTATTTCAGTATGTAAGAATCACGAAGATTCCATTAGGTAAGCATTGGCTTCCGGATTTCATAAAATCTAATGCATTTTTTTGCGTAGATTATGTCCATGGTGCTTATGATTTTTATTAAATAAGGAGTTTTATTTATTAAAAATTCTTATTGTAGACTAATCCGTAAAAAATATGAGAATGAAGTGAATTATTCACAGATACGTAACTATAATGAGGTTTCGGAAACCATTACGTAAGGCTTCTCTGAGACGAATTCTCATGCATGTCAGAGATTTTTTTATTAATACGTCCAAGATCTTCATAAAGGATCTTAAATCTGAGACATTTTAACCGCCTTTGAGAGGTTTTGAATTTCAGCTTGGAGATGCTAACTTGAGGTCCTCAATTTGACTTTCATGCCGACTCGAGACCCTCTACTCATCCTTGAGATATTTCGGCTCTTGTCAAAATTAAGGTCTTCCTTATCACCACAATAGTTCTTTTTAGATGATGTTTGGTCTCAGAACACTGCTTATTCTTTTACATATGATTGCTTTGAGTTTGTGACCTATTGGGCTTCGCGTGTTATCTAAGCCGTATACTCAACAATAATTAAACTCTTATAATATATTTTTTTAGTTAAATTTCATAATTTATTATTATTAATATTATTATGAAATCTTACATTTAGGCATCTTAATTTTTTGTCGTTAAATTTAAATTTTATTACATTAAAAAAAAAAATTTCTCTTTTAACAAATTTTAAGGAGATTTAAAGAGTTTAACTATGAAAAGAGATTACATGCAACAATTAATGATGTTGTCTCCTAATTCTTAATTTGCAAAGGGGATGATTGGTTAATTAAGTTCGATATCAATTATCTTTATTATGTGATACAAAGGATTAAGTACTCTTCAAAGTTCTCATAATGATTTTGTTTCTCCTTGCTTGACACATAAGTATTTCTTTGAAGTTGTAATACTAAATACAAAAAATAAAAAATAAATTATCAAAGTATTTCTCATTATTTTTTATCATTTTTTTATTTCTTGATGATTTTATTTTACTAATTCGATAGTAAAATTTAGAAAGTGAAGAAACTAAGTCTGGAGAGAGAGAGAGAGAGAGAGAGAGAGAGAGAGAGAGAGAGAGAGAGAGAGAGAGAGAATGTTCCATAAACTTTTATTTTAAATAAAAATATTTTTGTCTTATACATATAAATGAAAAACCATGTTAATGCAAATTTTATTATAGTTTTTTTTTTTTTTATGTTGTATGAAAAGAAAAAAAAATTGTGTGATAACTCTTGATGGAATGATATTTTAGGCCATGTTTGTTATTGTTTTGTAAAGCTTGTATTCATTTTTATTTATGAAAACATATAAAATGTTTGTTCGATTGCTTTGTTTTCAAATATGGTTGGTAAACTTTTTATCTATCAAAATAGAAAATAATTTTTATTTGTTTTCATACAAATTATTGTTTAGAGTTTATTGCTACTATAACTTAATTATTTAAAATAATGTATCATTATGTAAATCTAAAATGATATTGATGGAGATATACTATAATATTCTTTTTTATTGGATATATTTGAAAAATATTATAACATATCATCCTCAATATCATTTTAGTTTATTCTATTTAATTTTTTAAATTAAAAAATGACTATGTTTAATAAATTATATTTCCAAAAATAAATCAATAAAATTAATTTATGTACTCAAAATATTAAATATATTATAAATAAAATTACTAAATTATATATTTTTTAAAAAAAATCTATAAAATATGTTTTACATAATTCTTATTCTAAAATAAAACTTTTAAGAAATGACATTCTTTGAAAAATAGGAAAAATAATAGGGTTTAATGTGGTATGAATGTAAATAGATTAATCACACAAAAATAATTTAATGAAGTCATTCAAACATTTACCTGTAAATAAATAAAAAAAAAAGTTAAGAAAAGTTGACCTCTTCACCTAAAAATAATTTGGCTGGCAATTATAATAATCATAACACATTAATTCTATTTTAATAAGACGAATTTGATAATGGGCTGGAGACTTCAAGTTGGACAAAAGTATGGGCTCAATGTTACAGCCCACTCCCGAAGCTGAAATCATGGACGTTGATATAGAACAGCCGAAAAGTATGTTATTATTAGGTGGGATCAATATTCAATACTACTTTACTTGCGCGAGACGCATCATCCTGATCGCTGACTCTTGTTCTGTTTTGGTTACATTCTTGACTGGCTGACTGACTGACTGGCAATTTTTGTCTTTATTAATATTATTTAAAGTCTATTTCTTAGAAATTGTGATGGAAAAAGACACAAGATTATTATAATGATGATTTATTTATGATAAATCCACGTCAGTTTTAATTCTTCGAAAATGATTTAATGTTTTGATTATATGAACTCAATTTTGTCACCTACCATAATTGGAAAGAGTCAATTCCAAGCGATTAATCATATCTTATAATTATTTTTTCTTCTAACTACATCCTCAAATTAACTTATTTATAATTATTTTTTGAATGCTTGCCATTTAGAGGAAAAAGAATCAGACAAAGAGATGGAATAAATAAATTCTTTCTATTTGAGTATTTGTTGAATGCTTCAATCCTAGCCAGCAATTACATAAGAATGCAGAAGCTGCTTATCCAGAAGCAAGAATCCAGAAATCAATTAAAGAACAAGTTGAAAACAGTAATGTAAATGAAGGAATTCAAGAGAATCTTTCTCTTTCTATTTCGTGAAAATGCATTACAAGTCCAGCTTCAATATGTTACAACTTCAGTTTTTAAAGCTTTCAAGAACTAAATAAAACGTTGCGTTTCGATAGCAAACTTAAATTGAAAAAAAAAAACAGATTCTAACAAACTCTCATGCCAGCTCATTCCTTCTCAATTGCTTTTGATCCAATTCAGCACCTTCAACTATTTAGCTTCTTCGAATCACACTTAAGAAATAAACTGAGAATTTGAATAAGATTTTCAAATCTCCACTTTGATTCATAATTCTGTCAGCCACTGAGCTTTCTTTTCAAGTTCATTAACCTTGCGCCTAGAAACATTCTATTGCAAAACAAAAAAATCCAGTTCAAAAGTCACCTTCATTCTACATGCATAATACTACGGGTCAATTTTCTCTTAATCGAGATTCACATCCGTGCGATACTTACTAGTGCATTCTAACTAGTAAGTCAGCCTAAACGAGTTTTCACATAATAAACTCAAGCGAGTTAATTGTCTACAAAAATATATATATCAACAGTAGAGAATAAGTAAAAACAAGTTATTATCGTAATCCAACATAATTCGATATTTTATTAATAAAATAAGCACAAACGTGCAAGTCATCAATAGGCGTACAAGTATTGAATACACAAGCATCTCTACATATCGAGATAATACAACTGAGTTTGAATAACTCATACAAGCATTATATTTCTATCTACACGACAATGTCCCCGGAGTGTTGATGGACAAGGCCCTTCTGAGGCACTTAGCCATCCTCCTCTATAGAAGGTTTTGAGACATTGCGAGTGTGGCATGAGAAGACATACTTCATGTCTCATTTGTCACATCCTTAAATAGTGCTTACAATGAACACCTCTAAGCTACAATGATGCCTCCCGACTTGCGGCTATAGGCTTACTAATTGATCCTGGATAAGTAAATGCGTGAGGCCCTTACACTTAACATTTTCAAGTATTGCTTCTTGCTTAGAACTGGCTTATTTAGCAGGTCTGTTGGATTATCTGAGGTATTAACCTTTAATATCTTCACAACCCCACTAGAAACTATATCTTTAATGTAATAAAATCTAACATCAATATGTTTAGTTCTTTTATGATGCATTTGATGCTTAACTAATTGGATAGCACTATGGCTATCACAAAACAACTCAACAACATCCTCTTACATTTCTAACTTAATTATCATTCCCTTTTACTAGATGGCTTCTTTAATAGTTTCTATCATGGCAATACATTCAACTTCAGTTATGGATAATGCTACCACATGCTGAAATATTGATTTCCAACTGACTACACAATTACAAAATATTAAAAAAAAAAAAAAACCAGATAAAAATCTCCTTTTATCTATGCCAGCTGTATAATTAGAATCCATAAAGCCTTTAACAACTTCTTTGTACTTATTCTTCTTCCATAGACTAGCTTACACTTCAAACTCCCTTTAATGTATTTAAGTATCCATTTCACTGCCTCTCAATGAGATCTTCCTGGATTCCTTATATAACTGCTTACTACACTCATTGAATGAGCCAAATCTAAGCTTGAGCAACCATTGCATACATAATGTTGCCTACTGCATTTGCATAAGACACCCTTGACATTATCTTATTCTCCTCATCAATAAGAGCTTTGATATCTTGACAAAGCAAAGTTTAACAGCCTTTGCATCTTTTATTTTGAATTTCTGTAGAATCCTTTGAAGATACTGCTCTTGAGATAATTTTAGTAGTCTTTCCTGCATGCTTCTTATAATCTCAATGCCTAATATCTTCTTAGCTCATTCTATGTCTTTCATTTCAAATTCTAAACTTAATTGATACTTCAGCTCATCAATTTTGCTCATATTCTTTATAGCAATTAAGATATCATCTCTATAAACTAATAAATATACCATTTCATCTAGGTTTTGTCCTCTAAAGTATACATAGTTGTCATACTAACTTCTGTAATATCCTTGACTCATAATAAAACTATCAAACCTGAGGTTCCATTGCCTTGAAGATTGCTTGAGCCTATACAATAACTTTCTCAATAGGCAAACTTTTCCTTCATCACCTAACTTCACAAATTCTTCGGCTGAGATATATAAATTTCCTTATCAAGATTTTCATGGAGAAATGTTGTTTTGACATCCATTTGCTCTAGTTCAAGATCTAATACATAAACTAAAATAAATAAAACTCTAATTGAGACATGCTTGACTACTAGTGCCAAGACCTTAATGAAATCTACTCATTCCTTTTGTGAGAAACCTTTTGCCACCAACCTTACTTTGAACTTCACAGCTTCACTTATAATGGCATTCTCTTCTTATTGATCCACTTACAACCAACAATTTTTCTTTCAGTTGGCTTGGCAACTAGCTTCTAAGTCTGATTTTTATGCAATGAATCCATTTCTTCAATCATTGAATGATGCCATTGCACAGTTTCAAAACAACTCATAGCTTCTCTGTATAAAGCTGGTTCTAAACCAATGAATTGGTCTACTGTGTTTAGAGCATATGCAATTAAGTTAACATATCCATATCTAACATGTGACTTTACATTCCTCCTTGTTCTATCCCTAACTAGTTCATAGTTTTGCAAGTCAGTCTCATGTAAAGCTAGAACCTCATATTCCATTTCAACATTTGGGACTTGATCATTCTTTCCATTAAGCTCCACTTCAAACTCAAGTGTGTTTTCGCTAGATTCTTGAGCAAATTGTTCTTTGTTAGAATTATTTCCTTTCTTTAATATTTCATCTTCATGGAATCTAACATCTATGCTTATAATGCATCTTTTATTTTTACCATCACTGTACCATAGCTTATACTCCTTAACTTGTAATACTTTAAAACTTAAACCAATGGTGTTTTAGTCATTTTACACACGATGAACAATTTTGTCATTTTATAAATTTATATCGGGTTGTTAGAGCTAATAATTTCGTATTAGTGTTTAATTAGCTATTGGGAGTGATTTGATAACAATTTGTTAAATTTAGAAAAAAAAAATTTAAAGTTCTATTCGCGCACCCGACCTTAAAATGAAAATTGGCATTGATTGAGAAATTCGATTGATAGACAATTTATTTCTACTAAAAGAAGACTTGATAAGGATTAATATGAATTAAATTTAAGTCAAATCCAAGGTCAGATGAGAGAAAATTGAAGTCTGGAACATAATATATATGTAGGAAAATAGCAATTGACATATTTACCATTTTCATTTAATTTATTTTAAAAATTTTTATGCAATGAATCCATTTCTTCAATCATTGAATGATGCCATTACACAACCTTAGGATAACTCATAGCTTCTCTATATGAAGTTGGTTTTGAACTAATGAATTGATCTACTGTGTTTAGAGCATATGCAATTAAGTTAACATATCCATATCTAACATGGGAATTTACACTCCTCCTTATTCTATCCTTAGCCAGTTTATAGTTTTACAAGTTAGTCTCATGTAAAGCTAGTACCTCATATTCCATTTTAACATTTGTGACTTGATCATTCTTTCTATCAAGCTCCACTTCAAACTCAAGTATGCTTTTGCTGGATTCTTGTGCAAATTGTTCTTTGCTAGAAGTATTTCCTTTCTTCAATATTTCATCTTTATGGAATCTGACATCTATGCTTATAATTCATCTATTGTTCTTACCATCACTGCACCATAGCTTATACCCCTTAACTTCTTTAAGATATCCAACAAATATTCCTTTAATTGTTCTAGCATTTAACTTTACTTAACTAGTATGAGCATAGGCTATGCATCCAAAACACCTTGAGATGATCCAGTTAGGTGGATGCGCAGTCTGGTGTGAGCATAGTCTATACTTTTTATGGTGTTTTGAAATTCAAAACAAATGAAAGGTTTCCGTTAATCAAGTATACAATTGTTGTAACTGTCTCAACCCAAAATAATTTTGACAAACCTACATTTATGAACATGTATCTTACCTTTTCCATGATTGTTTTACTGAGCATTTCAACAACCTCATTATGTTGGGAAGGGAATCTCACAGTTATGTTTCTTAAGATCCTATAATCTTTACATAAGTCATTAAAGGCTTTGTTGTAGTACCTCATGCCATTGTTAGTCATTAGAGCTTTTACTTGCTTATTAATTTGATTTGTAACTAGTTTCATCCATTCTTTAAATCTTCCAAACATTTGATATTTATTATTTAAGTGTGAAAATCCAAAATTTTCTTGAATAATTATCAATTATTGAGAGAAAATAGTTTGCTCCACTCAAAGAAGTACCTTGTTCAAACTCTTATAAAACTAAGAGTAGGTAATCTAATATACCCTTGGTGTTGTAAGTTCCAAAACAAAATTTAACTCTATGATGTTTTCCTATGATAAAACTTTTATAGAATTTGAGTAACCTTAATAAAGTGTTTCCAAGAAGCTCGTGTTTCTTCAATTCATCAAGACCTCTCTCCCCTAGATGACTTAATCTCAAGTGTCAAACTATTGCCAATTTATATTCTTTAACACTCATGATGTCTGTCTCACAAGTTATTGCCTTGCCTTAAAGAACATAGAGACCTTTCCTTTTAACTCCCTTTAATAAAACCAAAGATCTCTTTATTACTTTGAAATTCCATTATCAACCATGAAGGCACAATCAAGCTCATCAAACATACTTAATGGCAGTAGGGTTCTCTTCAAGTCAAGCACATATTTGACTTTCTTAATTTCTCTACAAATCCCATCCTGCAGTTTTAAGTCTAATTGAATATATGCCCTCTACTTTACAAGACATGTTATTCCTCAACACGACCCTTCCCGCATCAATCACACTCAATGACACAAACAAGGCTTTATTTGGACACAAGTGTACGACTAAAGTCCATAATCCACTTACCTCCACTCACCTTTTAGTTTGTCATGTGAGGCAATCATCATGAACACATTCTTGAAATCCTTTTCAGTCACAACTACTGCATCTCCCTACTTGCTTGAAGGTCCTTTTTTTTTTATTTTTTAATTTCTGCTTCAAAAATGACATTTCTTATGATCAAAAAGCATTCTAACTTCTTCCATTTTGAGCTTGATCTTGAATTCTTCATTCAATTTTTTTGCTACACCAGATTTCTTTTATTCAGTCTTCTTGCTCAACTCTTTTGAACTCATAGTTGACTTTACATTATCTATGGTCACAATGTCTCTGCCATAGAGTAATGTTTCAACAAAGTATGCATAATTTGGTGATAATGATGTTAATACCATTAGTACTTAATCCTCATCTTTAAACTTGATGTCAATGGTCTCATGATCTTGTTGAAGTTATTGAAATGATCCTTAATCAAGCTACCTTCTTCAAGACTGAAAGCATATAGTTGTTTCTTCAAAGATAATATATATGCTAATGACTTCCTCATGTATATTGATTCAAGTCTGTTCCACAACCTAAGAGCTGTGTTTTCCTTTAATACTTCTCTCAAAACTACATCGCTCAAGGACAAAACCAAAGTATTATAAGCTTTCTTTAATATTTCTTTCTAATCAAGTTCTTTGATTTCAGAAAACTTCTTATCTTTTTCAATTAGTGCTTCCTCCAAACCTTCATGAATCAGGTATGCTTTCTTTGACAAATAAGAGAAATAGAGAAGAGGAAAAATATGTCACACAGCCTCTCATTAAATTAGTAGATATAAATACAAAAGATTATAAGAGTTTTGAAACTTATTCCTAAAAATAAGTGTATAGATGTAATATAAAATACAAATTAAAAAAATAATAACAAATTGAAGCAGTTACAACAATTTATGAGAAGTTTGCGAAGATGAATAAGGACGTAACAATGATAGCATTTAAACAACCAAAAATCCTAAATTTTGAGTAGTTTGAGGGAGAGCCAAAAATGAGTTCATAAGAAGATGATAAATTTAATGTAAGAGTGGGCATACAATTTATTAGGTAAATAGTAGTGGCAAAACTATGAGTCCAAAATGTTAAAAGAATTGATACATGAGAAAGGATAGTAAGACCCATTTCAACAATGTGACGATGATGTTTTTCAGAGTACCAATTATGTTTAGGAGTGTGTGGTGGAGTAGTAAAGTAAGTGATTCCATAGGCAGCAAGAAAAGTTCGAAGAGCCAAGTATTTACCATCATTATCTAAATAAAGTGTATGAATTTTATTTTGAAAGTGTATTTCCACGATAGCTTTAAATTTGATAAACACATATTTAACTTTAGATTTCTATTGAAGGGGATAAAACTAAATGTATTTAATGAAGTAATCAACAAATATGACAGAAAATTTAAAACCATCATGGGAGATAACAGGTGAAGTCTATACATTAGAAAAAAATAATTTCCAGTGTTTTAGAGGAAACAACAGTAGATGTAGAGAAAGGTAATTTATGACTTTTATTATAGTAACAAGCATTATATAAAAAATCAAAGATCATAGAGGAAGAAAAATTTAATTGATAATGCAAAACAATATGTTTTAAATTAGAAATGCAGGATGGCCTAGTCTATGATGCCACTCAAATGAAGAAGTTTTGACACTAAAAAATGTTACTAATGGAGATGTCATGGAAGAGAAAACCAACCATTCATACACCTCATCCTTCATGTGACCCTTCAAAAGGATTGCCCCTATGCAAAGGTCTTTCACATGAAAAGAAGATAGTAAGAATTCAACAGAGATATTGTTGGAAGTACAAAATTGAGAAATAGAAATGAGATTTTTTTTCATGCTAAAGACACACAAAATATTATTTAATTTAAATGAGCTGTTATGAGTGGTAAAATATGTTGAACCAGTGTGTGTTATAGGAAGACATGATCCATCACCAATCATAATGTCATCAAAATCATTATAAGGTATATGGAAAGATAGATTACTTAGGTTGATAGTGACATGATGAGAAATACCACTATCCAGTAGCCATTGCGGAGTAGTAGGAGTAGTGTTGGCTACAAAATGAGCCCGAGGTTGCCATGGTGTCATAGGGTTGTTCACTAGTGCAACTGGAGTTATATTAGGTTGAATTGACACCAAGCGAAAAGAAGGACATCTCTTAGCAATGTGCCCTTATATTCCATATATCTGGAAATATCCAAGATAAGGTCAAAAAGGAGATCGTTGGTTGCAAGTCGAGTTTTGTCCAGCGTTAGGAAAAGCAAGAGAGCAATTGTTAATATTGGGTGAAAGAAGCCAACCTGCGCTGTTGTTACTAGAATTTGTTAATGGACGCCAATTATTGTTAATATTACCAGAGTTGAAAGAAAGACCTAACTTGTAGTGTTACGATTTGTAGGATTTGCTGAGGCTGAAAAATGAGAAGGTTCAGAGTTTACTCCTTGAAAAGAAGCTTCAAATTTTAAAAGCTTTTCGTGGAGTTCATCAAACGTGATCATGGTGTTGTGAGCTTGTACTGCACATATAAGTTCTTTATTGTCATGCTCAAGACTATCAAGAATTTTGTTTGGGAGATTATCTTCATCCATTGGTGCTCTAAGAATAGCAAGTTCATCAGCTCAACACTTCACCGATTGAAGATAATCTATAACAGTTTAAAACCCTTGGTTAGATTTTTAATTTGATTCTTTACCTACTTGATGCGCCTTCAAGATGGCTTCGTATATGTGTTTACTAACATCAACCAAGCTTTCTCTAATGTTTTGGCTCTAGTAATGAACGAGATAATTTTGGGAGAAAGATATCAAACTAAGCATTAAGAATTAGTTGGTCTTGTCTAATATAAGTATTGTGAGTAGGATTTGGTACAATGATGTTATTTTGAGTGATATTAAAAGGTGGACAATGTTTGGATCCATCTATATATCCTAAGAGGTCATAGCCAACAAAAGAGTGTGGAATTGAAGTTTCCAAGAGATGTAATTGGTTGTGGTGAGTTTGAGTGGGACTTGGGTAGAGATATTGATGGAGACGAGAGATGTGTTTAGTTCATTTGTGTTGTGAATAACAGGTGGAGAGTTAGAATTATTGATTGTTGTCATGGTACTAGTGGCTGGAGAAAAGAGTAGCACTGGAGAAAAGAGCAGCAAATGGCTCTGATACCATATGACAAATAAGAGAAACAGAAAAGATAAAAAAATATGCAACACAACGTCTCATTAAATTAACATATATAAATACAAAAGATTATAAGAGTTTTGAAACTTATTCCTAAAGATAAGTATTCAGCTATAATCTTAAATACAAATTAAAAAAAAATTATAAAAAATTGAAGCAGTTACAACAATTTATGAGAATGAATAGGACTTCTCTAATACTTTCACCTTCATCTTTCACAAATTAAAATTATTCTCACCTGCGAATTTCTCAATTGAGAACTTTGAAAACACCATTTCTTGAAGTTCTTGAATGGCTCTAATATCACTTGTTGAATTCTTCAATCCTAACTAGCAAGAACATAAGAATGGAGAAGCTTATCCAAAAGCAAGAATCCAGAAATCAATTGAGGAAAAGTTGAAAACAGAAATCTAAATGAAGGAAATCAAGAACAAAGCATGATATTCAAGTTCAACTTCAATCTGTTACAACTTTAGTCTTTAAATCTTTCAAGAACTAAACAAAATGCTGCGTTTTGATAACAAACTTTAACAGAAAAAATAGATTCCAACTCTTATGTCAGCTCACTCCTTATTTGCTTTTGATCTAGCTCAACACCTTCAACTACGTAGCTTCTTCGAATCAACACTCAAGAAATAAACCGAGAATTTGAATGGAGATTTACAAATCTCCACCTTGATTCGTATTTCCCTCAGTCATTGAACTTCCTTTTGAAGTTCATCAACAGTATTGTTAGAAAGTACTTATTTATACACAAATAAAAATGAATTATAAATGAAAGTTAATTGTGTGTGCCTTAGACAAAGGTTATAAATCTATCATGTTTAAAGTAAGGCTGAAATTATGGACGGTGATTGTTGGAGCTTGATTGAAGTGTCCGTCGTACATTGTTAAAGCTTGATATTCTCTCCGTACATGTCCCCGCAAGATGGTGCGTCTGCCAAAGACGCCAATATTGGACCGAAGCAATTGAAAACGATGCTGAGCTAAAGGTTTTGTTAAACCATCAACTAATTGATCAGTGAGGGAATGACTAGTACACAGAAAAGTTTGTGCATCCATTGTCGCAGAAGATTGATAGAGACTCTTGTAATGAAACATTAAGCTCATGAAGAAGTGATTACACCTAATTAACTTTAGCTGCTGTAGCAATTACAACACATTATTCTGCTTACGTTGAGGAGCGAGGCACAATACGTTGCTTGCGGGAGTTATAAGAGATTGGATTTGCACGTAAGTAGAGAATATATATTACGGTAGACGTGGGATTATCATGGTGGTTAGACCAATCAGAATATGAGAAGACATGTAAGTTGAGATGAGAGTTTGATCGAAAGTATTAACCATGATAGGGATTGCCTTTCAAATACCGAAGAGGGCCCGACCCAAAAATTGTGATATCAAATTGATATACGTAGTGATTAAGAATAAATGTATCTAAGTGGAGGTTATGATGCGTGGAAACGTGAACACATGGACATAAATGTCAATGGAAGAAATGGAAAGAAAGTCGTGCATGACTCTCGCAATTCATGCGCTTTAATAGTAGCTGCTAAATACTTTCAAACAAACTTTATAAGCGCACGCCATTTACTCTAAAGGTATTGAATTTTGTTTTAATTGCGAAGTCTCAAGTAAATGCGTCACAATTTACAATGGAAAAATATTACGACTTTGAGGTCATTTAAGCTTTATTAATATATTGAAAATGAACATATTCTTAGTGAACTTTGTAAGAAAACAAAAGAATTTTTCTTACTATGCTCAACCACTCTAGGAAATTTTTTTTTTTAAATTAACATTTTTTTTAATGTGTGGTCGAAATTGTGGTTTGATCTATTTTTCTTGACAAAGGATCCCAAATATAAACACAAATTCAATTATCATATGCTGTCAGGATTGCAATTGACTCTAATTTTTTTTCAAAAATGTGAGTAGATTCCGTTCTTTGACAAATTAAAATTGTTTAATTTAAATATAAGTATTGGAGTAGTACTAGTTATATGAATTTTTGCTAAAATTCTAATTATAAAGATTAGTATTTATAAATAAATATCATTGAAATATTAATAGAAATGAGTAGAAAAAGATTTTTAAAAAAAAAAGAGAGATTGAATGTCAGTGAGGTAGTTGTTCCATGTACTTTGCTCCCTTTTCCCGTGACTTGGAACTTTCAATTTAAACAATAGTTTTATTTTTATTAATTTAGTGGCAGTTTCTTGACGTTATTATAAAGCAAAAGGTAAAACCCTAGTGCTACGGCACACCGAAGACAAAAACACACAAATAATGTCGATATATTTAATTAGGTGGGTTTGTTTTTTAAGTTTCTAGGCAGAAACCGGGCCTTCTTATTTGGTGGAATTTTGCAACTGAAATCAAAGCTTTCTATTAATAACAACAACAACGTCATGGCTTTGAAAATGGCTTTATCTAGAGGTGAGTAATTTGAGTTTATATTGGTTTTAGTCTTAATTTTAAGGTTATTCAAAATTATTAATTTTAATTTGGATTAAACTAATTTAAATTAGTAATAAATAAATAAATAAATAAAAACATGTTAAATCAATAAATATTAATTTAATTTTTATGAAATATATATGTGTGTAATTTTTTCAAATATCAAAAAATATATATATATAAAATAAATTATTATGTAAGGATATTTTTAGAGTTAATGAATTTTTTTATTAATTTTTATGAAATATGTATCCACGTATAATTGTACTAAATTTTATCAGAAAAAGCCAGCACAGTCAACGGAACGACGCAACACTTGGAACTGAGATGACGTTGGCCACACGTGAATTAATTATTAACCGTCCGAACTTAACTATCAACTGAGGGTCCCACCAACACACACCCACGTGCAGTTGATTAAAAGATGTGTGTTGTCTTCTGCTTTTTGTTTCCATCCCTACCTTTGTTTTCACAAAACCATTTAACTTTCGACGTGCCTTCCTTTCTCTGCCAACCCAGATTATTATTATTATTTATTCTTATGAATAACTGTTGTCGTGTGAAGCATTCGGTACTACTGTCAACTAATTCAGTATTTTTGCATTGTTTTCCGTTTCCTAATTCAAGCACGGAACCATTGATTTTTAAGAAACTTTGGGTTGGAAAATGACAATAACTTGGGTCAAGAAGTTAAGCGTGTGGTAAACGTAATTGCGTGGCACCAAATTCAGCCATTTTTGTTTTTGTTGTTGTTGTTGCCGTAGTTGGGTTTTGTTTCTGTTACCACCACTTGCCCTTTTCCCAAGAACACAGATACGATAACAATGACAGTTATTGTCAGTTTCCATGGCAACAACAGGTACAGGCACCAAAAGCAATATATATATATATATATATATATATCAGTTTCAAACTTACAGCTGTAATTTGCATCTCAGCATAGCATTCATGAATCATGGAGAAGAAAATATTGAATGAAGTTATGTGAAACTGAGGGAAGTATCCACCTCCAACTATTCCCTGAGAAAAAATTATCAGAAAACAAGAATCCAAGAGGATTTTAGCTTGGAAGTGCATAACGAAAAAATCAAGGATCAGAGCAGCTTCCCATACAAGAAGTACAAAAGGAAAAGGTCAGAAGGGAAACAAAAGATTCAATCAACCAGGGCTGTACAATTGAAACCAAACTTTATTATTTCTATACCCTCTACACTCCTACATTGTCACTGCTTGAATCCATTAGAATTGTCAACCTCCTAGCTGTTTTCATGAAATCACTGCAACAGAAAAAAAAAAGTAACAGATCAAATTAAACCACTTCCAAATTGACAGCAACATATAATCAGTACATGAAGAAAGACAAAAGACTCCAACCTGAATGATTCGTTTCCTATGTGTTTGACTGCACCTGTAACATCACTGTAAAGAACATGGCTCAGTGTCTCGGAACTTTCTATGCCAAACATGTCTGCCAGCTTTCTGTACAATTCATCATAAGATCCAAGCAACGAAAGGTCAAGAGTGCGGCCTACATCCTCTGATTCCATGAACACTTTACAGTGACCAGTCTCAGAGTTGGGCTCAGTTTCTTGGCGATTATCTTTGCACCGTTGAAAACCTTCACAGAATGTGCGGTCAAGTAGGCCTTGTTGACGAAGTGCAAATCCAGAACAATCAGAAAAATTTGCCATCTTATCTAAATTCCCTTCTGATGAACTATTACCAGTAAGAACTGGTGAAACTGTATCACCGGAGCAGTTGAGAGACATCTGCTGCTCCGTAAGTATTGGTTGCCCAAAAAGAACAAGTTGGGGTGTCTTTATATCATCAGCTTTCTTTAAGGTATGGGTAGAATGTGCCATGGATAGCAAGCAAGAAACATTCTCACTCATGCTAGGCTTCTGGAAGATTGGGCTATTGGGGGTCCTTGTGGGTGTAGCAGCACGATCAAACGGCGGGAAACCAGCCAGAAACAGACCTGACTGCTGTTTATTGAGGTGGACATCTGATAAGGATAGACCATAATGAGCATGCCTGGCTCCCTGCATGCCAGCAGGAGTATTATCGGGTAGACACCCAAAAGGGCTGTTGAGCCCAAGGAGGTTGCCAGAAAATGTTGGCATTGGAAGTGGGCCATCAAGAGGGAAATCTGGATGTTGTGGCAGTCTCGATTTCTTCCTTGGTGGTGAAAAAGGGGATAGATGGATGGCGGGTATGTTTGACACCAATTCCACCAGCCATGGGCTGACACGTTTCACGTTTTGGAGCAAGTCTGGCTCATCCCATGTCACCTGCAGCATAAGGTTTCCAACATTTAAGAATAGATTAGTGGAAATTAGAAATGAGCCTGGGAAAAAAAAACAGAAAACTCACACCCAATATGAAATTTCTATTATTGTATATGCTAATTAAGAATATCAGCTAAGAAAATTTAGTGTGAGCATATCTTCAGAATTATTTAACCAGGTCTGAATGAAACCTCAGATATTTGATAAATATAGGCATAGTAACCTTATTCAAGTTAACAAATAATATATTAAGCCAAAAGTTGAACAAGTTATATTAAAATGCATCATCAATGTTGCACAAGCAAGGCTCACAAGTTCACAACTGAAATTCCCTCTTATGTATTCTATTAAAAGACTTATCACATATTGCTTAAATAACAAAAAAGACTCTGCCATATAATAATGACTTCTTCAATCAGCAATTTTATCCATCTTCAAGTCTACACTCATTTATTCACAAAACTCAGTGTGAACGAATTTTAGAGCATCTTAAAACATCAAAACAATTAGCAAACAAAAACTAATTAAACAATTGTGTGAAAAAAAAAAAAAAAACCCAAATGAATAGAGAGAATTTCATATGAACCAAAGATCAATTGTTAGCAAAGTATTGGGAACGCAATAGTACCACATAGACCCATAAATTTTGTGCAGGAAAAAAAAAATTTCTTAAAATAAAAACAAGAATGATTCAGATCAAGGTAGATGACTTTACCTTGAGAAGCCTCCAAGGTGAATCAGGCCAGTACAGGGGATCAGAAACCTGAACAGAAGATATAGTTCCCATAAACCAACTAATCCGAGAAGAATCCTCTGTTTCAAAGGCCATCTTAAACCTCATCCCGGAACACCACCTGATCTGCAATGCTACTTTCACCATTGGGGCCTTCACACAAAACTCCGGAGTACTAGCTCGAGGGTAGTACACAACCTCAAATAGCTGCCTATTAGCAGCAAGTGTTGCAGCTTCAATAACAGATTCAGGCCTCACTTTCCCCTTCCCCATCAAATTAGTCCCACTATTCGAGCTTGACCCATTTGCGTCTCCGTTTCCATTTCTCATCAACTTATTGCCATCCTCCCTCAAAAAGGCCGAAAACACTCCATAAGGCGCAACACAATTCCCATTCCAGCCGGAAGACACATCTGGTCCACCTCCAATCCCTCTCTTTGCACGGCGAATCCCAACACAAAGATCCCCGTTTTCCACCCTCAAAAACACAATTGAATCCCCAGCAACAAGCTTCTTATGATTGACGAAAGTACTCCACCCAGTTGTCAGCAAATGCCTTCTAGGTGTCCCTCTATATATATGCCTAAACTTCCATGTCTCACCATGAACATCCTTAGCAAGAATGGTTTGAACAGGGGGATCGGCGGAATAATCCAATCTAGGAAAGATTGTTTCCGCACAATACCTTGGAACAGAAAACCCACCACCATTATTCGCATCCGATTGTGTCAATGTCTTAGCAAACGATGCCGGTTTATCTTGCGTTTCAGTGTTATGAATTCCAGTAATCGCATCATCATCAAATCCAGGCTCATTATTACTAACAGGAATCAACTTAATTTTAGCATATACCTCATCAGTTTCAGGATCAGCCAAGAATTTGATAGCCGAGACTCTACAGAGTATGTAAGGCGGAATTCTTTGGCAGCTTCGGAAATCGACCGGGCCACAAGCGTGCTCGGCGTGGCCCTGGGGAAAGTAAAACACTTTGGAGTTCACCGGCGGCATTTGCACCATGCCTCCGGAGCACGCATGCCATAGTTTTGAATCTAAGCACTTATCCATCTCTTTTAGCTTCTCCTCTGAGTCCATAAAAGTGATCATCTCAATCTGTTCATAAAAGAACAAATCCCCTTCTTCTTCTTGATGTTTATATCTTTTTCAGTGCTGTAGAAACCACATAGATACCAAATTAGACATTTTATTCAATAAATTGGAGAGAAAATAAAGGACAAGAAGTAATTCTTAGGTGACGGAATCAAATAACAAGAGTGGAATTTCAAGAAACTCTTACCTTGCAAATTAAGAATCTTTATGCCACATCTCCACAGAAAGTGAGATACTTGGTTTGATTGTTTATTGTCCACCAAAAGCAGAACCCAGAATCGAAACTTGTAATTCAATGAAACTAAACATTCCCAACCAAAAATAACATCAAATAAGCCTAATAAAGATCCACATATCTCTCAATTTGGCAGCAAAAAAATCCCAACTTCCGTAAATTATGCAACTGTGTACAGCTTTAACTCTCTTCAACAGCTTCATACCTCATAAACCCACCTCAAAAGAAACTTGATACTCTCAAAATCCAGAAGAGATTTGCACCCAAAACCAAAACTGTATAAAAACAAGCCTTAATAAACAAAATTAAAAAGATCTATCACACTTGTTGCTCTGCTAACTTCTCTCGATCCAAGAAAATAAATTTATCAGTCAACTAACTACACAAAAATATCTGCAACTAAACAGCCCCTGGATTCTCTTTTTTTTTTTTTTTTTAAAAAAAAAAAAAAAAAAAAAAAAAAAAAAAAGAAAAACAACAGAGAGATGAATCTTTATGTTTGCTCTAGTTCAAAGATTCAATCAAGAATCAGCCGACACAGAAGCAGATAAAAAGCCATAAGCCAGCACACACAAACTCAAACAGGAAAAAAAATGGCACCTTTTCGGATCATACAAGAGCCCAAAAAGGCACACGCTTAAGAAACTAAATATGCTTTTTAACATTGAAAAAGGAGGAGAAAATTAAAAAAATACAAATCAAAGTTGCATAGTACTAGTAGTAGTAAATAATACTAGTTCTGTGTTGTGTGTTTATATATATATATATATGTATATGAAGAGCCTATTTCTTCGGATCTGAAGAAACTCAGTGTATATTCGGAAGCCAGCAAAACAACAAAGATTTTTTAAGGAACCCATCCATTTTTATTTTTTTATTTAATAGTTTTATTAAAATAATTATTTCTGAATTCTCTTTGTGATTAAGCTATCGAATAATTCTTGTTTTTATATTCTCGGCTTGTTTATCCCCATATATTTTTTTATGTCTCGCGAGTTCATTGGCTCTTCTGAAAGCGAGGAAATGGTTAACCGGACAATTTAACTGTGGTTAATGTGGTACGGACTTTTTAGTCAACTAGGGTTAACACTGCAAGGGTTTGAGTTCGTAAAGTTTACTAGAAAACCTGTTTGCTGTACTTTCGTTCTAGGTGGTGTGGGAGATAATGCTTTTGCTCACTCTCTTTTTAGGCGAGTGGTGAACACTCTCTAAAGAAGTGAAAACAAAAAAAAAACATGTATCATCTATGCATTATTAATAACCAAATTCTAATAAAATAAAATAACATAGAGATTAATTATAATTTTTCTCAAGTCAATAAATTTGTCTAATTTATTAAAAAAAAACTATTTCAATGGGTTAACGTGTAGTCTAAGTTGCTTGTTGTGATTTAAAAATAAATCATTCCAACTCAATTAATAAAAAATAAATTTAAAAATAAAAAAATTAATCAAGACATACAATAACATTATTATGTACTACCTATACGTATTTATTACCTATACGTATTTATGTCCATTTAATCACTAAATTCACTATTCTTCTTATCATTTATAATTTTAGGGTTTTTTTTTTTTTCGAATTTAAATATTTCTTATATGTACTTCATCAACTTGGTAATTGACGAGTTTGCTTTTTAAATTTTTTATTTTTTACTCAATTTTATAATTTTAAATATAAGATTTATATTAAAAAAATCACTCATAGAATAGTGGTTATTCATCACTCAAGTGGCTTTTGCCACACTACTTGAATTCTAATCCTCTCATGAATTTGTGAAAGAAGAATTACTCTCCAATTAGAGAATATATAAGTAGATAATTAAAAATATTATAACAAAATTAATTTAATTTCTCAAAGAAAATTTTTTTAATATAAAGCTATTTTTTAAATATAAAAGATTTAGATTAATAAGAATTAAATTTATTCTAAAATTTACTTTAATAAAAAAAAATTACTCATTTTTTAATACGAGGTAAGTAGAAAATTGAGAGTGGCAGTAGAAATCGTTATAAAAAGCGCGTGGGGCATAAAAAAGAGAGGTGACTCCATTTGTTGCGGTCGGGCCGAGTTATCTGAAAACAGCAAAGTCAGTGAACCTTTGACCATTTAAGTAAAAACCCTACCAACCCAATATCTTTGTTTTTTTTTAACATACTTCACCTCTCTTTTGTAGTCTTAGGGATGCAGCGGCCTATACCACATAATTTTTTTATTATTATTATAATTATTTGTTGATAAACTATAATTCTTTTGAAATTTCGTATTTGATGGATTATTGTATCATATAAAATTTTAAAAAAATCAAAAATATAGTTGGTGATCTAGCAAAAATCCTCCGATATTTAAGTTATGATTTTTCTTTTATAAATATTTGATAAAAAAATAATGATAACAATTTGATAACTAAAATTCAAATCTTTTATTTATCTGGTTGCTTTCTGTTTATTTTTTTATAGGTTGTTCTACTACACTTACATCATGTCTCTTGAATTTATAAGTATTCTAAAAAATTATGGTATCATGATCTCGAATTCATTGATTTTTTAGGAATTATGGGATTATAATCCCAAATTCATCAAATTTTTAAAAATCATGAGATCATGAATCTTGTTTAACATTTTCAATAGCAAAAAATAATCGTTATTGAGAGATTTTAAAATTTTACATTACATTTAAAATATTCTTCTTCAATAAAAATGACATCGAATTCTTATAATTTATTCGAGGCTCTCATCATGATATATCTGATATTTTACGATATCTTTTGATATCTTTATTAGAAAAAGAGATATCAAATTTTCATTTTTAATTTAAAATCTTTTATTGAACTTAGAAAATATTGGATCACATCATATTCAAAATCTTCATTACGTTATGGTCGGAATTTCATTGACTAAGATAAGTATCGGAATCCATTTGTCTTTTGTAAGACATTTGTTAATGGTTAAGGCTCTAACACTGTATTGTATCTAATAAATCCAAAGTTTATTGACTTGTATTGTATCTAATAAATCCAAAGTTTATTGGTTTCATCTGTGTTCTGGATATTTTTTCAAACATTATTATTATTTTATAGTATAATTTTTAAAATTTTAAATTTAATTTATAAGTTAGGAATGGAGTATTATAACAAAACAATTAGAAAGCTATATGTTACATTTGTATGGACCATAATTCTACTCCTTTTATAAATAGTCTATTTAAATACAATCTGACTTTGTTATCAATACCAATTCTATTATCCAATGTTAGGAGATTAGATGGACGTCAAAGTAATAGGAAATAATTAATCCTATTTTCCTACCATAAACCATCTCGGAAGTGCATAATTTTAAATGAATTTGAAATATGTAGCATTATGCTTACATTTTTAATTTACAGTGTTAATACAAATTTTACTTCATTTTGGCATGCAAACCCACCCAAATTAACATTTTCTCTGTATGATATCTAATGTTTATGAAGCCTAAATAAAGCTGGTATAGCCCAAGTGCTAGGGTTTCAATTTCAAAACCAATAAATATTTCAACATTTTTTATATGTAATCAAATCGAATTCTATTTTAAATGTACACCATCATGATTATGGAATACGATTTATGATTCTTACCTAATTGAATTTTTTTTTTTCTTCTAAAATCAAGTGTTGGTCATGATTATCATTTAAAACAAAATAAAATTGGGCTATCTAATTTGTTAGGGTTCCATCCTAGCTTATACATTGATTTGGTAAATTGGATAGTCATTAAGGCAATTTTGTGTGTGTGTGTGTGTGTGTGTATATATATATATATATATTAATCACCACTTAATAGTTAAATATTATAATTTTTAAATCACAATTATTATCATCATTTAACAAAACAATTTAGAAATCATTTATTAACACAACCAAATCTTAGCTGTAAATATTCACTTCATGTCTTATTATTATTATTATTATTATTATATATTTATTTATTTTGAAGGAAGTGTTGAATATCATAACTTAATTCAAGCTTTGAATTATGGAATAAGTTTTTGAAGGTTTTAAGACCTGTGGTGGTCTTCTTGTTCTTGTTGTTCTTGTTTCCATGACTATTACCCGATATTAACTGCATGAACCCAACATGAAAGCTTTAGGTTGACCTAATGGTAAGCATATTCTATACAATATGTTATCCAAATATCTTGCAAGTGAAATCACATGTCCATACATTATATATATAAAAAAAAAAATGACCAAATTGAACTCCAAATAATCATTCATCCATCCATCTATTCATTCATTCTCATTGATTTACATCTTCTAAACCAATTCAATAATGAACATCATCATCATCATCAATTGAAGCCCATTGCCACATATAGAAACAATTCAATTTTATTTTAGCGGGTCAAGATGTTATAACATTATTCACATTACATAACACAGTTTACAGGGGACACAAAAAAAGAAAGACATTCATTGTCATATATGTGATAGAATTATAGAGGGATTGTTTAAAAACAACAAAAAATCATACGTCCATATTGTCCCCACCCTCTTCTTATGTACAACATTTTTCACATTTTTTTTATAATTAATTTTATCACAATTATTTGCATGATACGTCAATTTTTACAACATAAATTATACTTTATTTGAAATTATAATGATACCACACTTTAGTGTTAAATTAAACTTTAAATACATTGTCTATGGTAACAATATTTTTAGTCTTTATTTAGAAACTTGAATTTGTACTATAAAATGTCTTTTCTTTTTTAATTTTATAAAATTTTAATTTTTTTTCTTTTATCTTTTATGTATATTTTGCTTGATCGCATCCCTTTTGAAATGAAATTATCCAAACACACATAATACTATCTTAATCAAAACTAAAGCCTTAAAGTTGGGGCCACATCAGGTGTAGATGGGCGTTTGTCTCTCTTCCAAAACTACTTTTAAAATCCTAGCCAGCTAACCAACCAACAGGGAGGGGTCAGCATGTCTAGTCCATCGACCAAACACTGTCTTAATTTATGTTCTATTTTCAGTCATTTCATTGTAGGGTCACTTTGTTGTAAGTAACGCCTTGTCGTAATATCTTTTTAATTAAGTATTACTATATACCACACTTCTTTAAGTCGTATTCTAAATTTAAAATCCCAAAACAATAATACAAAATATAAAACAAAAAAAAAATGTTAATATTAACACATCACTTAATAAATTTTGTTAAAGACCGCAACGATAAAACTCATTCAAACACTTACCAATTTTTGTTATAATAATCTAAATTGATACCTACAATAAACTTGCAATAAGAAGATAAATTGCCAAGAACAACAACAAATCTCAATAGAATACAAGTGATTTATATGATTCACCAAATTATAGGTAACATCCTAAATTCACTAATTTATTGAATGACAATTACACGATATTTACTGTGATTTTAGTTTTCTCATTCATGAGACGTTAATCTTTGGATCTCATAATTTTCTTTATTTTAGAACTTTTTCTTATGAAAATGTAAAAAATGTGATAATAATTATTACAATTAATGAATTTGTCAAATTAGTTTATACGAATGAATTTATATAAAAATTAGGTATTTTGTTCTCATTTAAGAATTTCTAAATTCTACTAAGACTAGAAAATTCTGGATTATCTCCTAAAATTATTATATATTTATTTAACTTTAAAAATCTAAAATTCAGATGTTGATAAACTCCTAATTTCAACATTGATTTTAATTTCTATTAAACGTAAAAGAAAATATTTAAAATTTTAAATCAATGCTATCATCTACATATTATAAAGTTTAAATTTCATAACTATACATTAAAAATTAATGTCATATGATTACCCGAGATGTTCACACATTTTAAATACGAATATAGTACAATTTAGTATTGAATTAGATGAGATTAGTGATGTTTTGATAAATTTAGTGCTAAATTATACCAAATTCATGATTTAAAAATATGTATGTGCATAAAAGAGAAATAATAATAATAATAATAATATAAATACAAACTTTTATACACTCATTTATATAAATTGATGTGATAATATTATATTATCGTTATATATTGTATATTTTTATAAGAGTAAATAAAAATTAATTTATTCACCGAAATTATAGTTTGTATAAAACGAATTTGTATTATATATATATATATATATTAGAGTTTCTCTTATTGATTTTTGTATTAGTGAGCCCAAAACGAAATAATGGCTTGACCAATTAGCTCAACAGAATGCCTGTTTCTTCTTTGTTCCCCCGCCAAAATTCTTGCTAATCTCACTAGCCCCGTAACTAAACTGCCTGGCAAACGCTAAAGACAAGAAACTAAAAAGAAAGGCAGAATGTGAACGTGGAAGTTGACAATGCTGTTTGACACTGGATTCCTCCACCCGTGTTTTTATGACTGATGACGTCTTGGCTGTCACCATCAGATAGCATTTACTTCTGTCACACGCAATTTGGGCCCAAATCTCTGACAGCTTCCCGAATCTCTGTTCGTATGTCATAAAATTTGACAAAATTAGAGCGTGACGATATTTTAGTAGTATCGAGAAGTTATTGTTTACTTGCATAAATAATTCTTCATCTATTATAATAATAGACTCTTGTAAATATTAAATTAAAATATAAATAATAAACAGTAAAGAGATGTAAATAATATTTTATTAATAGTTTAATAAATAAATAAAAAGATGGATATTTGATATTATTGGACTATATTTGGGAGAATGAACTTTTCTTCTATATATGATCTCTCTCTCTCTCTCTCTCTCTCTCTCTCTCTCTATATATATATATATATAGTGTATTGTGTCACCACTCTTGACCAATCAAAAATATACAACCATCTTTCAATTTGCAATATTACGACACAAATACATGACCCATCTTAAATATTTTATATATCCACCGATTATAGGGTGTGGAAGCAATCAATGAGAAGAAGTGGCAAAGTCCACCAATCATACTTTGTCACATATCACAACACTCCCACTCTTATATTAAACTACTTTTAGATTTTCGTGGAACGTGCTTAAAATTATCTTATTAAAAATCTTACCAATAAAAGCAAGTAAAATTTAGTTAAAAAAAAAGTGTAGATATATATTAGTCCAAAAATTTATATAGTTTTTTTTTTTTTTTAACTGAATATGCTCCCTTGATATAATTCTCTCCCTCAAGATATCAATTGTTAATTTGTCAGTTTGCATAATTGACTCTTACTAATGTTATACACCAATTTCTAAAAAGTTGATGTAAGTAAAATTTCAGTGAAGAGATCAATAAAATTATCAAATATATATATATATATATATATTTAGTATCAATTTAATGACTCTATTATAGCTTATGAGTGTAGAAGAATTTAGGTGATATGTGTTAATTCAATATCTCTTAATGTATCTTCTTCTAACTTGAGCAATATAAGCAGTATTGCCTTTTTATAAATTATTGTTAGAATATCTGTAGTAGAAGATATGTTGTATGTACTCTGAATAAGATGGACCACGCATCGTAACTAGTAGTGCTTTTTAGGATACCGAACAACTATATGAGTACTTAACATATGAGTTTTATTTATATAGAAATATTTTAAAAATTTTTCATAATAAGCAAATTAATGGATGAATATTTCTTTACATTTGTGCTTAATCTACAAGGCGAGACAATAATTAGATTTTTCAAAATCCTTTATTTCAAGCTTCTTTATCAAGTATTCTGCAATTTTTAAAACTTTTTAAAGAGTTTTAATTATATTCATGTCATCGACATATATTGCTATAATAGCGAATTCAAATTCTTATTTCTTTATGAATATGCGTTGGCATATTGAATTATAAATATATCATTTTTTTATTTGGTTTTTGCTCAATCAATTGTACCACATATACTCAAATTGTTTCAACCCATGCAAAGATCATTATAGTTTGATTGAGAACAAATTATGATATTTGATTTATATGTTTTAGGTATTCTAAATCCTTCAAGGATTTTAATATATATATCCGCGTCTAGTGAGCTATATAAGTTAGCTGTCACTACATCCATAAAACACAGATTAAATCTTTTTGAGACTATCAAATTTATCAAAAATCAAAACGTAGTTGTATCCATAACATGAGCATATGTTTTATCAAAATCAATTTTAACTTTTTGCAAAGAACCTTGAGCAACAGTCGTGCTTTATATATTGTGATCTCATTGTTTTCATTACGTTTTCTTACAAATACCTGTTTTTATCCAACAAATTTGACATCTTTTGGTGTTTATACTGCATGTTCAAATACTTCATGTTTAGCAAGAGAAATCAATTCTAGTTGAATTGCTTCTTTCTACTAATGCCAATCATGCCTATGTTTACATTCATCAACAATTTGTGAGTATAATCATCTTTTATAATTTCAGTAGCTATTGTAAAAGAGAATACATTGTTAATAATTATTTTATTACAATCCCACATTTATCTTTTATATGCATAATTTATAATTTATTTTTTTTATTTTTGAATTCTTGTGCCACTATTTTAGGGACAGATGTCACTTTAAAGACATGTTACTTTTGTGACGAATAACACTTATGGAGCAGCTAGTAGTTCAAAAAGTGTGAGTATATTTATTGCTCTAGTTTTATCTTCAAGAAGACCTTGCTTTTTTTATTTTTTCTTCCATAGAATAATATATTTTAAACTAATTGGTCTACCACGCTTCTGACGTGTAGTAGATAATTCATTTTCTATCTTATGATTAGATTGTTCTTTAAGAACAATTACCTAGGCTAGCGTATTGGCAGCTGTAATATATGATTTAGTCACTATTGTATTATTAGTAAATGCATCTAGTAATTGATTTGCAATTTGTTAAAGTTGTAATATGTTTCATGCTTCATTTTTAGATTGATTAGTTTGAGAATTAAGATGAGACATAGTAATTATTTTTCAAGAAAATTTAGACCTTACTTCTGCATGTATTTTCTTTTCCTTAATGATAGAAAAACTATCTCATCAAAATGACAATATGCAAAACATGTGGTAAATAGATCACCCGTTAGAAGTTTAATATATCTGATAATAAAAGGTAAGTTAAAACTAATATAAATTCCCAAAAAACATTAGGGGTCCCATCTTAGTGCATTGTAGAGGAGCTATAGGAACATATACCACATAATCGAAAGTGCGTAGATGAGAAATATCAAGTTGATGACCAAATACAAGTTACAGTGAGGAGTATTAATGATAGACAGTAAATTTAGAGAGAATTAATGTTGCAGCATGCAAAATAGCATGTCTTTATATAAAAATTAGTAATGCAGTGGGAATAGTAAAGTTCAAGTAGTTACTTGAAATCTTTTAAAAAGTGACTCAACTAATCCATTTTGTGTATGGACATGTAGAACAAGATACTCTATATCAATCTCCACTAATGTGTAATAGTTATTAAATGTCTTGAAAATAAACTTACTAGCATTATATAGATGTATAGTCTTAATTAGATGATTAGGAAATTGTGCCATTAATTTGATAATTTATGTAAACAATCTAGCAAATACAATGTTACAAGTAGATAATGAACAAACATGTGCCTAACAAACATATGCATAAATTAAAACTATAAAATAACAAAATGGTCTAATAGGTGGGTAAATAGGCATACAAATATCTTTTTGAATTCTTTTTAAGAACGATGAAAACTCAAAACTAATTTTAGAAGGCAATAACCAAAGGACATACGGTTGTAGTCTCTCTGCCTATAAGTGAGTCAAAGGTTGGCAAGAGTAACTGGACATGGCCAAAGTCTACTTAGACAAGACATCTGAGAAGATGAAGAAATGGGCGAATAAGAGTAGAAGACCACTAAAGTTCCAAGTTAGCGACCTTGTCTTGATAAAGCTACCACCTTAATAGTTTAAGGTGCTAAGCCAAGTACATTCAGGGTTGGTACACAAGTACGGGAAACTTTTTCTTATCCTCGCAAACGTTCAAAAAGTTTCTTATCAGGTTGAGCTGCCACGCAAGTTAAAAATCCATCTGGTCTTCCATGTGATCTATTTGAAGCCATACCATGTAGATGCAGAAGAATTAAGTCTCGACCAGTGGCACAGAATGCTGCTTACCAACCTAACTCCTTCTATCACAAAGTCGAAGAGATCCTTGCAGATTGACCCATTCGAAGATGAAGAGTCCCTAACTACTCGGAGTATGTAGTCAAATGGAAGGATTTACTGAGTCATGAGGCTAGTTAGGAGAAGACGACTTATGGCAATTCCGCAACGTAGTTGAAGCATATAAGTAAGGCAAATTTGACGAGAGAGTCAAAGACTTAGGTGGGGGAGGAAGTCATAACCGCCTCTAAAAGGTAAAAATTTTTGCCTTGAAGAACGAGTATTCGGAGTAGAGAAGATGCTTCTCAAGAGTTCTGGAATTTTCTCGAGCACTTCTAGAACATTTTGGAGAACTCTAGGCCACTAGTAATCCTAGAGAATTTTAGAATAGACATGAATGTGTAGAAATCTAGAGTATTCTTTGTAAATATCTTGTAAACTTCTTTAAACCTAAAATTATGGTCACACATTTGGTGGGATAGAAATCTTCTAAATAGAAGATGACTTTATTTGGCCAAACAATCTTGAGGAACCCAAAATCCTAAAAGCACAATAAGACTAAACGTGCTGTGTAAAACTCTTTGTGTAGTCATAAAATCATCTTTCTAAAAAATTCTCTCGTGTCTTTTTGGGTTGCTACGCATAACCTCCAAGTCCCTTAATGCTTGCATAGCAAGCTTCAATACAAAATTTATAGCTTACTTAATTGGTGTTGTGCATAAAACCTAACTTTAATGTTTACTCCCCACAAATTGACAAGACTAATGTGAATGTCTCATCGAGCTCTGATATCAAATGTCATGGGCTTATTGTTTGACACAACAAAATTATCTATGCAACATTCACAAATAAGGCTATTCGAGGGTTAGCTTTCTAAAACTCACATGCTAATTAGTTTCGACCTGTCTTGATATCATCAAGAGGATGACTTTAACCCTCAATCAATTTTTATACTGAGAAATGACCAAATCTCTATTACACTAAAAGCACATGAAACAAGAGCCGCGCACCATATTTCCACTCTAATTAGCATGCTTGAAAATTCGGTGTAACACTAGGCCACTTTGTGATGGAATGTAATGCAATTGGCATTTATTTGAAGGAAATACAATTTTGAATGTTTTTGTCTGATGAATTCAAATAGTTTTTCGCACCGATTCTAATAACAAACTTCTCTTGTTTTCTTAGATTACATTTCACCGATCCTTGGGTGACAGATTCTGAGAAAGAGCAACACTGCAAACTGATGGACTGCCAGCACACATGCAGTTCAGAATGAGAGGCTACCTCTTCGGATAATTATCCAAGTGCTATTCTTTGAACAGCTTCGGCTCCGTACTTCAATTCCTGGCCGGTTTTTTGTCAACAATTTTGAGAACTCGCGAAATCCTAGTGATAACCTTGGACTTCCCAAAAACGATGGGTCTCGTCAAATGGTCCGTGCACAATACCATGTTGAGGGTGTGGGTTTCGATGACGTCATGACATGGAGTGTGTTTCACAGTTTCAGAGCTTGAAAAGGAGTGTTTTTGCATGAAAGAAGAGCTTCAGATGATGGAAAAGACAAAGAAAGTTGGAATACTTTTGCCAAAAGATTTGGTTTTAAACAAAAGTTGCAGCCTTGCAACGCAAAAGAATCAAACCACTGCAATTTAAAGTAACTGACATTTTTTGGGAATGGAAAACAAGATCACAACAATGGCGAGGTGGTTCATTAAGCTTTAAAACTCAAATAAACTGAAAAACATTTCCCATGTGTATATTTTTTTTTCTTTTTCCTGTCACTCCTTGACTTCCATACTATTGCGCAATTCTTTTGTTGTTAAGATAATGATCAAATTACAGTATTATGTAGAATTTTAGGCCTTAATTTAATATAATTCAGTTCATTATTTATTTTCTCTTTAACTAGCAAGTGCAAATGACTGCTTTTAGAAGGAAGTATATCTCCAAAATGATAGAATTCTTTATCTGCTAATGCTCAATGTTTGTTGGAAACTCCCCCGTATATTGGGAGTCTGTCTGCCTATGTAAAACTTGGATGACCTGTTTTTCATGAATGCATTCTGTTTGTGCTTCTGTGATAATTATGGGAGAAATTGCATTTCTGCACAAGCATGACCGTTCTTGGAGGATTATGACTTTGATTTTCCACTAGTTCTTATAAACCGATTGATAACTTTCTTCTAAGTTTTTGGAGAAGATGACATAATTATGGTATAAAAACCAGAGCTTTCTTGATTGAAAGATTTATTACATATTGAGGTTTCATTTAACTCAAAGAACAATCTCAAGCAGGGAATTATAATTAACAGAATTTCCTTCTCAAAAGAATTACCTGCAACTTCTGCAGAGCATCAATAAATATGGTTAAAAAAATGAGTTACATTACTGACGCTCCATTGTGGAGCTAAATCGATCTTTTGCCTGATTTAGCAGGGTGGAAGGTCCTTTGGGGTGGTAGAATGGATTCCCCTGGCGACTTCCCGTTCTCCACAACGAAAGCCATCTTCAGACCCCACATCGTGTGCAGTTCCAGATGACAATGCATAAACCAAACACCTACAAATGTACCATGCACTTGGAGTAAGTTTCATAAACTTATATCAATATATGAATTTATGCATGGCATATTTATTGTTTAAAGTTACCTGGATTATCAGCTCTGAATCTGACGGCAGTCCATCCTCCAGTTGGAACTCCAATCGTATTTCTCTCGGGACGATCAATCAAATTAAACTTAGCTGGGTCTTTATTGGCATCAAAGTTCCCAATCCCACTTCCAATAACAAAGAAATTATAGCCGTGAAGATGAAATGGATGTGACTCAACTGTCAGAAGACTGGTATCCTGCAAAACTAATTCAATGGTGGAATTGAAGGCCACCTTACTAAGCCTTGTTCCCAACGAAGTGCCAAGGTTGGCTGTAAGAGGTGCACCAGTATAGTTAAACGGAACAGGAGGGCGGTCAGGGAAGTCAGCTCTGAAAACTCCCGAGATCTTGAAATAATGAGCTTGCAATGGTCCAATCTTTGGCATTACAAAGGTTATGTTGTTCAAAGAAGCTGTGAGTTGAGTACCATTTTGGCAAGTGGGGCATTGGTTTTGTCCTAAACCAATTGTGTAAAAAAGGTGGTGATCAACCTGAAGAGGGACATTTGCTGGATATTGGGTAGTGTTTAAGCTCCTAAGTCTATTGTTATAGTTCAATGCAAAGTTGGTGTCATTCGGAGCAGGCAGACCGGGTAAGGTTGGAAGAACTGTGTTTGGGATGCCTTTGTATTGTAGAATGGCGGTAACAGTTTTGTTGTCAACAGGAATTGGTGCATCCATAACAGGCCTGGCTGCCATGAAGTATCGGCTTGGAGATTGGTCAGCTTTAACAAGAACATTTGTCGTTTGTCCTGGTGCAATTAGAATTGCTTGGGTTTTAAATGGCTTGGTATAGACTGCATCAATCTCTACAACAGTCAAGTTATGACCAGCTATGGCGAAGAAGAGCTCATCATTGAGTGCAGCATTGACAATCCTTAGGAGATATGTTTTACCCGATTCAACCTCCATGGCAAATGTATCTATGACATAAAATTAGAATAGATTAGACATGTTCTGCAGTATATTCACTTCGTAATTTTTTTTATATAAAATTTTCTTTTTCATTCTTTATTTTAGAATTTTTCTCGTTGAATAAAAAAGCTTGAAGTTAGGGGCGCTTTACGTTTCTCCGAACAAGGGAAGAGTGGCCAGGGTTTCCCGTTGATAGTATGAGCATCTGAGGTTTGTGGTGGCAACCCCAACTTATTACCTTGGTTTACAATCGTTTCAACATCTGAATTCCACCATTCTCCTGCATATATATAATAAATTTGCATGTTTAAGTTTAATTCACTTCAAAACGTTCAATTTTAGTACGTTGATCAATGATAATTAACGGCATTATTACCAACTTAGGGCTATATTAGTTTCTTGATGAGGTCGAGGACACGGAAATGGAGTTCCTGCTTCTGGCATGATAACAATGACACCATAAACTGTTGCCCTTAGCCACAAAATATGAGCATGCCACCACAGCGTTCCTCGTTGTCTAGTGACATTAAAATCGTAAGTATAGCTGTTTCCAGTCTTGATCGGACATTGTGTTATATATGCTGGTCCGTCTGCCCAACCATTTCGATATTGCTTCAAGCCATGCCTGCATTCAAAAGAAAGATGAGCAAATTTAATATTTATACATTGTTTAATTATTTATGCATATGAAAACCTTGTGAATAGACGTAATAAATGCTATACCAATGGATGGATATGTTATATTGTGCATGGTTGGTGACGTTGATGAGCACTCGATCTCCTTCTCTAGCATAGATGGTAGGTCCCGGAAACATTCCATTAACAGTAACAATTGCATGACACAATCTGCTCACATTCTTAACTTGAATCTGAACCACAACGAAAAAAGAGGATTTTTAAACTAACAAATTAAGAAGCTATATATTGCAATGTAGAAAACCCAAGAAGAGAAATATTATTAACAGATTGTGTTGATAAATACATCAAACTGATACTTCTTCACCGTTGCATCAGCTGGAAATGAAAGAAACCCCACAAAGCAAAATATTATCAAAAGCGAAACCGAGTAGCAATGACGCAGCTTTGCCATTTTCTGCATGTATTTGTCGAAAATGATGATCTTGTTCAGGCTTTGAGTACAGAATAAAGTGTGTGGAAGTGAATGCAGAGGAAGAAGAAAACAAGTGGTACTTATAGTGATAGAAAAAAATTGAAGGTTGTAGGTCAATGTGCAAAGTTGGCAACATAGTTTCATTAGGTAAAGCAAACTGCAAGGACTAAACCAAGCTTGGAAGCAATAGTTGTAAGAAGTTGAGGTATCCATGTACTGTCTGTTAACAATATATATAATATGGAGTACCTTGAAAGCTGATAATAATGTGATATGTGACCATCTTTAATTTATAATAATATGTTATGAAAATGCTCACTGCTTCTACTAAAACTTGCTTTGCAGAAACATGTTGCTTTGCTGCTGGTTTGCGTTTTGGATGTTGGGTGAAGGAAAGAGACTGATATTCTCCATCTTAGTCAAATAAAAATAGCTATGGAAGATGATGCAGTAGTGCAGTTAATTGTACATTATTTGTTGAACCTTTCATTTTATAAAGCACGTAACAGTATTATCATTTGATAATAACAGCCTTCTAGCTATAGTTCATGGATGCAATTATGCAAACCGCCAAAAGAGAAGAAGGAAAATTTCATATAAATCCTTACTATTTGGAGAAACATTATTTTAATAAACTAATTTGCCAAATTAGTCATTTAAGCATCTAAATTTTTTAAAATAATAAAAAGGTCCACCAAATGTAAAATATCGGCAAATTTTGTTGAGCAACTTAATGTTAATATCTGGCGGAATTATAAAAAGACTGTTACCCAAAGTATCACATTCGATTATAAAATATTATTTTTACCTCTTAATTTTATTGAGATTTATTAAAATAAAGTGACAATTTCACCATCAATTTAATAAAATTTATCAATCTTCATTCAGTTTCTTTTAAATCATTAATCTTTTAGTTTATAAGTTTTTAACTTTGAATGTTATTTTGTCTGTTTTCTCATCTCAAAAAAAAAAAAAAAAAAATCAACAATATCTTTTTAAAAAATAGATATGGTATTTTATCAACCCTTTTACGTTACATTTAAATCTCATCTTGCATATACATTAAAAAAGAACATAAATAATATAAATATATATTTTTTTAAAACAAAAAAAAAACAAACAAAAGTACGCAAAAATTGAAAATTAGAAGTAAAATGAAAAAAAAAAAAGACTCTTCATCATCAATTGCCTCTCCCTCATTGCACACCATCTTTGTCTCACAACCATTGGAAAAATTGTCTATCATAATCAATAGAACCCGATTGTCTAAATTTAGTCAAACTCTGTCGTAAAACCTTACAAGAGAGCCACAAGCATTGCTTGTTGATGATATTAGTTATGATAGACAATTTTTCCAAAGAGATTGAATTCTTTAAAGAGATTCAAACACAAGGCTGTGAGGTCAAATATACTCTATTACCATGTATGTTGGGTTACCAAACCTAAAAGTTTAAATTAGATGGTAAGGGTTTGTTATATTTAAACTATTTAACAATACCAATGTTGTTTAATAGCTTTGTTGACCTTAGTGTCATACAAACTTATGTACTCATATTTTGATGATAAAAAATATGTTAATTCAACAAGCAAATGAATAAGGAAGCATCAATGATTCAAGTTAAAGAATCAAGACACAAGTTAACGGTATTTATTTTTAAATCTTAAAAAATAAGCTTATATATGTGTAATTGTAGTATGTTTGTGAGCTCAATTATTTTATGTAAAAATATAGTTTTAATACTTTTATAATGTATTTAAAAATGTATTTTTGAAACCTAGAATATGAACTTATTCTTATTTTTTAAAAATGAAAAAGGGACCAAACTACAAGATTTTCATGGACCAAATTGCAAGATTTTCAAAATAGTGAAAACTAAGTTGCTGTATTGGTACTATAGCATTTGGTCAAGCGGTTTCTCAAAGCGGTCGATTGGTTTTGCAAGAGGTTGATTGGTTTTGCCCAAAATTTGAATAATTTTTTTATCCTAATGGCTAGTTTTCGAACTCTAATTATAAATACAAGTCCTATTCACATTCATAAAGTGTTATGAACATTTTTCTCTCAAATCTAAGTGCTTACAAAATTCTTTCAACATCAAAATCGTATCTTGAGCTTAAAAGTGTCATAAACATATTCTACACACTTACTCTTATATTTTATAATATTCTCACTTGTTTAAGAATTATTTGAAAGTTTAATTTGTACTCTACATATTTTCTTATTTGTAAAAGAGTGGAAGAAGGGTTTTTCATTTGGGAATTGAGTGATTGGAAAAGAATCACTTGTGAGGATTTGAAGAAGTACAAAAAATATTTTTTGTTATAATTTGAGTCATGGGGTATCAAGGCTTGTTCTTCACTTGAGTTGAGTGGGGGTGAGTGATTGGGTAACATCACTTGTAAGATTGGAAGGAATAAAAAAAAATCTCATTGGTTGTAATTTGAGTATTGGAGTTTCAAGAGTTGTTGATAGTGAAATCTTCAAGTGGAGTTTGAAGGAGTGGATATAGGCGACATTGAGTTGAACTACTATAAATCTAAGGGGTTAAATCTCTTTTTCCTTAATCTCTTTACTTTTATAAACTTACATTTGATTGTGTGGATAAATTGAAATAAATTCTTAAATTTATTAAATTAAGCTTAGAAACCCAATTCACCCCCTTCTTGGGTTGCATACTAGTATTTCAATTAGTATCAGAGCCTTGTTATCTTGTTTAGGACTTAATCATCTAAGAAAAGATCTATGGCAACCTTAGAACACTTAGAGGGATATTCCACAACTAGACACCCATTTCTTGATGGAAATGATTATGCTTATTAGAAGGTTAAGATGAGAATATTTTTACTAGCTACTGATTTTGAGCTTTGGGAAATAGTTAGCAAAGGTCCTAAGATTCCAATGAAGAGTAATGACAAAGGAGAAAGTGTACTTAATTCTAGTAGCGAGTGGGATAAGGATGATAAGAGAAATATATCTATGAATGCCAAGGCAATTAATGTTCTCTATTGTACGGTAGATAAGAGTGAATTTCATAGAATTTTCAGATGTGAAAGTAGATATAAAATTTAACATACATTAGAGGTTGTGTATGAAGGAACTAGTCAAGTTAAAGAGTCTAAAATAAGTAGACTTACTAGGTAATATGAATTATTTAAAATAGAGTCGCATGAGTCTATTCACAATATGTACACAAGATTCCCAAACATTGTTAATTTCCTCAAAACTCTAAGAAAAACCTTTACAAATAGTGAGCAAGTAAAGAAAATCCTTAGATCATTACCAAAAGAACGAAGAGCAAAAATGATAGACATTAAAGAAGCTAAGAATCTTAACACTCTTTCTTTTGATAATCTCATTGGATTACTCAAGGATTATGAAGATAAAATTTATAATGACAGAAATATCGAGAATAAGAAGAAGAAAAACATTGCATTCACATCTTTCATGCATGAAAGTGATGTAAATGAGAGTGGAATTGAAGAGGATGATATTGCCTTAATGGCAAAGAGGTTTAAAAGATTTCTAAGGAACAGAAAGAACTTTGGAAATAAAAATTTTAGAGAAGCTTTGGGTGAAAGCCAAAGAGGAGAAAGAAATAAAAAGAATTAAGTCACATGCTATAAATGCAAGAAGCTCAGACATGTCAAATCAGATTGCCCTCTTCTCAAATATAAGAAGTCTAAGAAGAAGACAATGTTGGCAACATGAGATGATGAGGAAGAAAGCTCATCGGATAAGGAAATCGCCAACACGTGCTTCATGGCCTTGAGTGATGATGAGGCAAGTGATTATAAACTAATATACTCTTATGATGAATTGTTAGATGCTTTTGAAGAATTGCATAATGATTTTTAAAAATTGATTTCTATAAATGTAACTCTTAACAAGGTAAATGTGTCACTAGAAAAGGAAAAACAAGGTTTCCTTGAAGAGATTCAAAATCTCAAAAAGGAATGAAATGATTTGAATAATATTATTTTAAAATTTATCAAAGGTCAAAAGAACTTAGAACTTCTCATTTATTCACAAAAATATGCTTTTGACAAGAGTAGTAATGGATATAAGCCTCATGCTAAATAAAAGTTTTACAAAATATTTTTTGTTAAACTTACTCTTAGAGTTGAAGTCAATGCCATGTGTAACTATTGCAATGTCTTTTGTCATTTAAGTTATAGATGTTCAATCAAAAGAAAAGCATTTGGCATTAACATGATGTGGGTTTCAAAAGAAACCAAAACTAACACACAAGAACCCAAGAAAATTTGGGTATCAAAAATTTCAATTTGATTTTTCTTCGTAAGTACCGAAGAGAAAGAAGTGGTTCTTTGATAGCGGATGTTGAAGACACATGACCAAAAACATATCTTTATTTTCAAGTTTTACAAAACACATAGATGGAGGCTATGTTATGTTTGGGGACAATGCTAAAGGAAAAATCATTGGCTTCGTTAATGTTAGTAATAAAGACTTTATTTTGATTGAAAATATTTTATTAGTTGATAATTTAAAACATAATCTTTTTAGTATTAGTTAATTATATGACAAATGTTACAAAGTTATTTTTGAACCCACATGTTGTATGATTAAAAGCATGCTTGATGATAAAATTATTTTTGTTGGAATTAGAAATAGAAATGTGTACACTATTGATATTGACTGCGTATCAAATGGTGATAATTATTTTTCTGTTTTGCATGAAAATAGTTGGTTATGGCATAAGAGATTAGGATATGTAAGCATGGAGTTGATAGCGGATGTTGAAAACACATGACCAAAAATATATCTCTATTTTCAAGTTTTACAAAACACATAGATGGAGGCTATGTTATGTTTGGGGACAATGCTAAAGGAAAAATCATTGGCTTTGTTAATGTTAGTAATAAAGACTCTATCTTGAATGAAAATATTTTATTAGTTGATAATTTAAAACAGAATCTTCTTAGTATTAGTTAATTATATAACAAAGGTTACAAAGTTATTTTTGAACCCACATGTTATATGATTAAAAGCATGCTTGATGATAAAATTATTTTTATTGGAATTAGAAATGAAAATGTGTACACTATTGATATTGACTGTGCATCAAATGGTGATAATTGTTTTTCTGTTTTGCATGAGAATAGTTAGTTATGGCATAAGAGTAAGATATGTAAGCATGGAGTTGATTTCAAAAATCTTTAAAAACGATTTTGTGAAAGGTTTTCTAAAAATTGAATTTGTGAAAAATAAAATTTGTTATGCATGCTAATTTGAAAAACATGTTAAAACTTCTTTTAAATCTAAAATGTATTTCTCCATTTTTAAACCTTTAGAACTTCTTCATATGGATTTATTTGGACCTTCAAGGTTTACATGAATATTATTTTTTACTACAAAAGATGAGGCAATTCATGTATTTTCTAAATTCTCGAAGAGAGTTCAAAATAAAAAGAGTCACAATTACCTGCATTAGAAGTGATCATGGTGGGGAATTTGAAAATCATGCATTTGAAATGTTTTGTGATTAACATTGGATTGAGCATCAATTTTCATACCTTAGGACTCTTCAACAAAATGGTGTAATTGAGAGAAATAATAGGTCTCTTTAAGAAACGACTAGAACATTGCTTCATGAAAATTCTTTATCGCAATATTTTTGGGCTGCGACAATTAACGCAGCTTGTTATGTTTTAAATCGTGTATTAATAAGACATTCTCTCAATAAAACACCCTATAAGCTTTGGCATGTTAGAAAATTCAATATTGGATATTTCAAAATTTTCTGTTCTAAATGTTTTATCTTAAATACCAATGATAACTTGGGAAAATTTAATTCAAAATTTGATATTGTAATTTTTCTTAATTATTTAATGACTAGCAAAGCTTATAGAGTATTTAAAAAACGTACCTTAGCTATTGAGGAATCCATGCATGTGATTATTTATGAGACTAACAAATTTTCTAAGGAGAAAAATATTTGTGATAATTAAATTGTCAAGGAAGTAGAAGACTTGTATATTAGAGAGTTAAGTAAAGTCACACCTAAGGATGAAGCTCAACAAGGAGAAGATATTTCACGAGAAGAGGATATGACTAAAGATGAGAAAGATGTTCATACATTTCCCAAGGAGAGAAAGTTTTCAAAATCTCATCTGAATGATTTAATTATAGGAGATCATTCTCATGGAATAAAAACTAGATCATCCATTAGATTAATCAGCAATAATTTAGCTTTCATCTCTCAAATTGAACCTAAAACCTTTCTTGAGGTTGAAAATGATGAATATTAGATTATGGCAATGCAAGAAGAATTGAACCAACTTGAAAGAAACAAAGTATGAGAATTAGTTCCTAGGCCAAAACATCAATCCATTATCGATACTAAATGGGTATTTAGAAATAAAATGGATGAATCCTGTCACGCTTCCGACTGTGGGGTCCACACATGACAACCGCTACAAACCCTTGAGATATATTCTAAATTTTCGAATATATCTCTTAGGCCTGTAAGACTATTTAGATACCTGTCCCTTGTATAATTATACATATAAATTTGTCTCTCTGAGATATTTACAAAACATTTCACAAATAAAAGTATACTTGATTTAAAAATATACAAGGTACATATCTAAATACATTATTTTACATCCATAAATAAATACATACTAAAGTTTCCAAAACAAATCCAATGAACTATTTAGCTAAGCTAGTGAGTCGAGAATACGAATGATACCTGAGGCAATACACTTTTAATTAATCACCACTACCAAATAATGTTATTTTCTCTACCTAATTTCTTAAAACTAAGAGGTGAAGGGGTGAATGTATGAGAGTATATTCCGTGAGTGGATAAAAATATATTTTAAAAAAATTAATTATAAATGCACGTAAAATAATTTATTTTAATGAAAACATGACTATTATTTGAAAATCATTAGACTGACTCCATTTTTCGGTGATTACCTTGGCTGTGATAACCCCGAGATTTTCAATGAGTTTTATGCACGGAAAACAATACTTATTTAATAAAAATAATTCTTTTTAATATAAAGAATGCATGCTAATTTTTAAAACTAGCCTACCTCTGATGTTGGCCTCGAGTAATCATGTGGTGATACCCTTGACTGTCATCGACAATCTTGCAGGTGAGCAACCCCATAACATCCGCTTATATAACTATTCTACTTGCGATGTACTCACCTAGGAGGCCTCTTAATAGGTTCGTCCCTAGGCTACTTTCCTGTAGTTATACTAATACATAAACTTGGCCCTTTTGGCCATATCACCAACACTATCACATGGAATCCAAAATAATCTTCATTTATAAATATTTCATCAATACTCAAATTATATAAATAATGTATCATTATCACAATATATAAAAGCTTTACATTTTTAAGACCAATCTTAACCTCATGGCCTCACACATGTTAATTCAACTACAGACCATTAACCTTTATTTTAAATCAATAATAATAATAATAATAATAAAATTATTTCTTACTTTATAAAGTAATAAGTTTCATAAAACAGTTTCAATATATTAAAAACATATAAAATCCACTCATTGCTAGGGGAAGGTCATCACTGCTACTACAAATCTTCGTGCTCACTAGGTTTCACTTGCGGATTATCGGTGTTTAATATCACACATGCATAATATAATGAATTTCAAGATTCCAAATAATTTACAAATATGCATTATATGCAATGTTCATAAATAACATGTCTAGAACTCCTTAATTTGATACATATCACTTCACGAAGCTTTATTAATAAGGTCATTTATTTGATTTTCAATAACGAAATCCCATGGATATAATTATTCCAAATTTGCATTTTCATCCAAGATAAATATACGCACTCTTAGCAATATTTAATATATATACAATTACCATACATCTCCAATTTACCAAAATTAACACAATTTTAGATTTCCTACGCAAACATAAACGAAAATTCTTGAGTGAACAGTAAAACCCATATTTCAAATATTACAAAATCTTAAACTTGAACTTATAATAGGTTAATAGACATACCAGTAACTTGTATAAGCCCTTAGAGTCTTTGAATCACCGTTTAAACGCAAAAACCCCAAATTGTCTTTGAACCCAAATTTCGTCCTTACTATTTCTCACATTTTCTAGTTCAAAATTGGTATCAATACGAAGATGAGAGGACAACTAATTATTTGGTAGTGGAAATTTCGAAAGAAATTGAGAAGAATTTGATAAATCAAAGAATTAGGGAGGGAAAAGAGAGAGAGAAGGGTTTTTAGAGAGAGATAGGGAGGATTTTTGTGTTTTAGAAAGAGAAAAACATGAGAAACTATTAGGAGTTAGGTGTTTATATAGAAAATGGGCAAAAAGACCAAAATACCCTTAAAAATCTTTAAAAATTTTCGGAAACACTCACATTTGTAGCGAACTGGTCGATCGGTTGCTTCTCTTCACCCGACATAGATACTGTCGATCAACTGATTCCTCCATCCGGTAGACCAATTCTGTTCACCCTTTTGCTGTTCTACTGGTTCCCTAATCTGATGGACCTGTTTCTTTATTTATTTATTAATATTATTATTAAATTTCTATTATTCTTATAATCAATAAAATTTTTTATAGGAGCTTCGCCTCGCACCATTGCGAGGGTGCTGCCTTTTAACCCCTCTCGCTAATCGTCTAGTAAGACTACTGAATGCGTCAGCGTAGAATAGTATACTAATTCTCATTATATGCTAATTCCAAATTATTAATTTTTTTACTCAAATTACGACCTGACCTAAGCTTAACTAAGTCTTGTTAATGTGTCAATTAATCTTGGATCATGTACGTGCGATAATGAATGTCATTAAATGACTTTGTTAACCCTATGTCAAAAGTGCCTTTCTAAATGGTATATCATGGAAGAGGTTTATGTAGAATAACTCCTAGGTTTTGAAAATAATGAATGTCTAAATTATGTTTACAAATTTACTAAGGCATTGTATGGATTAAAATAAGCTCTTAGAGCTTGGTATGAAAGGTTAAACAAATTTATTTTGAAAAATGGTTTTAGCATGAATAAAGTAGACATTAAACTTTTCATTAAGTATAAGGGTCATGATTTACTTATTATTCAAATATATGTTGATGATATCATTTTCGGTGCTACTAACAATTTGATGTGTAAAAAGTTTTCTAAATGTATGAGTCATAAATTTGAAATGAGTATGATGGGAGAGTTGAAGTTTTTTCTCGGTCTACAAATCAAGCAATTACAAGATGAGATCTTCATCAACCAATCTAAATACATCAAAGATCTTCTAAAAAAATTTGGGATGTAGAACTCAGAAAGCATGAGGTATGATTGAATCTTTATTGTACTTAACCGCTAATAGACCTGATATTATGTTTAGTGTATGCTTGTGTGCTAGATTCCAATTTTGTCTTAAAGAATGTAACTTATTTGCTGTGAAACAGATATTTAAATACTTCAAAGACACAATTGATCTTAGTCTTTGGTATCTCAGAGGAATACACTTTGAATTGATTAACAATTTTGATGCCGACTTTGCTAACTGCAAAGTTGACAGAAAAAGTACAAGTAGTGCATATCATTTCTTAAGAAATTCGTTAGTCTCTTAATTTAGTAAAAAGTAAAATTCTGTTACTATATCTACAGCTAAGCCAAAATACGTAGCCGTCGGTAGTTGTTATACACAAACACTTTGGATGCAACATACTCTTAGAGATTTTGGGATCACACTTGAGAAATCCCCCATATTTTATGACAATACAAGTTCTATTAATTTGTCTAAAAATCTAGTATGTCACTCTAGAGCTAAGCATGTTGAGATTAAATACCATTTTCTTAGAGACTATGTTCAAAAAGATAATATCATTATGGAATCAATTCCAACCGAAAATCAAATTGCATATATATTTACAAAACCACTTTCGGAAGATAGATTTTGTCCTTTAAGACAAGAACTTGGAATCTTGAAACTCACTTGATGTTATTTGTTTGTGATTTGTGAATGTATGCATTTTCTTTTAATGACGCCATGCATGTCTCGCATAATATCACATACATTCTCTTGTGTCTTTGTTGTCTTTTTCACACTACATGTATTTCATTTCATTTAAAAATGGCTAAGAAAAGAAATCAATTCAATTATGGTTGAAATTTCTCTATTTTAAGCCAAACATTAATGTTCCAATATCATGGATTAAGGAGATGCATTTGCGTGAATCAAAATATTATGAATCCGCGACCATTGAACAAGAGAAAAATAGAGTTTTAATTTGAATAATTAGTCACGAGGATAAAATCATTGAAGACGAGCTCAAAAATGATGAATTAGAATGGAAAATAGACTGAAAAATCAAAGAGAGAAGCCAACCAATCTACCGGTTTCTCCAATCGGTTGACCGACAATACCTTACCTTCATCTGGTTGACCAGTTAAATTTTTTACTTCATTTGAGTGAGAGACAACTACTTCCAGTCGACCAGTAAGAGAATCTGGTCGACAGGATGATTTTCAAGCACCGTTAATCAACCGGTTGACCGAATTCTCCAACCGGTCAATCAACGATACTTGAAAATCATCATGTCGACTGGATTCTCCAATTGGTCAATTGGAAGTAGTTGTCTCTCACCCAAATGAAGTACAAAATTTAACTGGTCAACTGGTTTCTTGAATCGGTTGACTGGTTCCCCACAATTAAAGGCTTATTTATCTTCTTCTGCCTCTCATTTTCTCTATTTTCTTCAAACATACAACAACTCTTTTCATCTCTCTTTCAAAATTCGTAATTTTTAAGTCAAAATCTCATCAAAATTCACCATATCAACTCTTTCTAACTAAATTTAAACACTTTTAAACCAATCGAAACCTTATTTTGGTGTGAAAATCAAAATTCTCTCTTTGAAACCCTAAATCCTAAAAATTCCTATATTTGAAATTATTTCATTTCAAATGAATTTCTCCTTAAATTGAACCGATTAAACACCTTCCCAGGCCATTATCTAATTTATAAACTGAACATTTGTCCATTTCAACACAAAAAATCAAAATCCCTAATTTTGACTCGCTCATTACTTTGGCCGAATTTTTGAAGTTAATTTTTGCAAGAAACTTTGAGCAATTCATGGCAAGTTCATCAAAGAAAACAAAGAAGAAAAAAAGTCAATCACCAATCCAAGTGACGTACGCACAAAATCAAGCTTTGCTCATTTTCTATTTGATTCAATTATTCAAGGTAAGTCATTTGAAACTTCATTTAGCAAATGAGCCATAAATCCGAGTAGATTAATTGATGATAGGGTTCTTAGTAGCCTTAACTTGGAGAATGCATTAAATGAACAAGGATGAATCATTTTATTGCCCTTGGGGAAGATGTGTATTCGATATTGATGAGGTTGTTTTATAATAATCTCCAATATAATTTTAAGAATTGTACAATTACCTCTAAGGTTAAATGAGTTAAAATTACTTTAGATTGTCACATATTAAGTGCGTTGCTTGGAATACTCGACAATGGAATTGAATTGTATAGCAAAATGGATTTTGTGAGTGCCTTGAATTTGAATCGGAGTGAGGCATATAAGCTCATTGGTGATCCTAAACTTGAGCCAAATAAAGAGTTCACACCACCAAACTTGGTATTATCACTTAGGAGCAAAGTTTTAGCTTATATAGTCTCCATAGTGTTTTTGCTAAAAGTTGGCCATAAAGATGATATTAAAAATATAGAGAAGTTTTTAGTATGGGCTATATTGTCAAATAATTCCGTCAAACTAAGCTTTGTGATAATCCACCATTTAGCTAAGATCACTCGAAATGCAACGTCAACACTTCATTATAGGCAACTTTTAACTTTCATCTTTAAGCGTTTTGGAATCTTACTTGATAGTGAAGAGTCATTTAAAGTGTCACCTAAAAACTTCTTTACCTTCACCATCATCATTCAAATAGGGTACAAACAGTTAAGCAATGATCACTGGATTAGGAAAGATAAACTGCTGCAAAGACAAACTGAAGCCTTTTCCACTCAAGACCAAGTTCACAATGAAACTGAGTCATTCTCCATAGAATCTTTGTACACTAAATTGTCTCTCTTACAAGATGATGTTTATAATTTGCAACATGATATGGCATTCAGATTTACAAAAATAAATAATAGGACGGATAGCATGCAAGGCGACATCACATAAATTCTATGCCTTCTTCGCAACCAATCCAAGGCATCTCTTCCTTGATCATTAGATACATGAGCTGTTTTATCTTTATTTTCATGAATTGTTTCAATTTCATGTCTTGTGTACTGCCTTGCACTTTGAAATTTATAGTTTGAACCTTGAACCTATATTTTGATTACCGTATATCTTGTTTGAACTTATGATTTTATTATTGTAAACTTGATATATATTAGTGATTGAGATTTTCTTGTGATTATTTTTGTGGATTCATTGATCATTTGTTTGTTGATTTCATGCATTTATATGGCTCTTTTTGATGATGCCAAAGGGAAAGAAGATATAGTATGAGGAGAAGTGAGAGAAGCAACAAAGGGAGAGAATATTTGAATTTGGGAGTTTTTGGAGAAATATAAATGTTGATATGTGTTAGCTTAATATTTTAGTATATAGAGCTCTATAATACATGGTAATATTTATATTGAATTATTAATAGGGGGAGAATTACGTCTATGCATAAGGGAAAATTTTTTATTATGATCCTTATATGTGACAAAAAGTAGCACATGGAGCATATGTGGATAATATGATCAATTGTATATAAAAGTGCTTCTTTTTTTTGCTTGTAGTATTTCTTTTTATAGGGGGAATTTCATTCAAATTCAAAGGGGAAATATGTCTTCAATTTCAAGAAAATTTCCACTTGAATCAAACATTTTGTCATCATAAAAAAATAGAAGATTGTTGACCTTAGTCTCACATATAATAAATATATTAATTTAATCAAGCAAATGAACAAGGAAGCATAAAAGATTTAAGTTAAAGATTCAACATACAAGTTAAGGGTATTTATTTTTAAATCTTAGAAAATAGGCTTGTATGTGTGTAATTGTGGTATGTTTGTGAGCTCAGTTATTTTATGTAAAAATATAGTTTTAACACTTCCATGATGCACTTAAAGATGTATTTTTGAAACCTAAAATATGGATTTATTCGTATTTTTTGAAATTGAAAAAGGGGAACAAACTGCAAGATTTTCAGGGACCAAATTTCAAGATTTTTATAATAGTAAAAATCAAGTTTATTGTAGTGGCATTATAGCATTCAGTCAACTGGTTTCTCAAAGTGGTCAACTGGCAAAAGCTTTCCAAAATTTGGTCAACCGGTTCCTCAAAGCGATTGGTTAGTTCGGTTACTATTTATGACCGTTAGATGATTTTCTAGGCAAGCAGTCGACCAGTTTTGAACTTTTTTCTCTCAAATCTAAGTGTTTATAAACTTCTTTCAACATCAAAATCATATCTTGAGCTTACAAAGTGTCATAAACATATTCTACACACATTGCTCTTATATTTTATAATATTCTCATTTTTTGAGAATTATTTGAAGGCGTAATTCGTACTTTACACATTTTTTCATTTGTAAATTAGTGGAAGAAGAGTTCTTTCACTTGGGAATTGAGTGATTGAGAGATAATCACTTGTAAGGGCTTGAAGAGGTACCAAAAGTCTTTTTTGTTGTAATTTAAGTCTTGGGGTATCAAGACTTGTTCTTCACTTAGGTTGAGTGAGGGTGAGTGATTAGATAATATCACTTGTAAGGTTAGAATGAGTATAAAAAATCTTATTGCTTGTAATTTGAGTCTTGGAGTTTAAGATTTGTTAATAGTGAAATCTTCAAGTGAAGCTTCAAGGAATGGGTGTAGTCGACATTGAACCAAACCACTATAAATCTAAAGTATTAAATCTCTCTTTTCTTAGTCTCTTTATTTTCATAAGTTACATTTGATTGTTTGGTTAAGTTGAATCAAATTTAGAATTTTATTAAATTAAGCTTAGAAACCCAATTCACCCTCTTCTTGGGTTGCATACTAGTATTTCAAGCTGAATTTGTAAGAAGAAATTTTACATATATACACACATGACACCAATAAAGCTAAGAAAAAGTACAATAGAAGAACAAATTAAAATTTGAAAAAATTTATTTTGTTAATAATTAAATAAAATATAATTTATATACAATTTTTCTTATTTGACCATATTAATTATTAAAATGTTGATATTGATATAATTTAGACATTATTGATGTAGTAAAATCTCTTTCGAATTCCTTGCACTAGAACTGTCTTCATTGCTTATTGGATTACTGTGTCACTTGAAATTAAAAAGAATATTAGGGATAAAGCCGGTAATCCGGTGAAAATCCTTCGATACTTGAGTTATAGTTTTGTTTAGTGAGAGTGTTAAGAGAGAAAAATATAGCAATTTAGTAGTTAGAATTCAATGTGTCTTACCTGGTTGTCTTCTGTTTACATTTTTAGACTATTATGTTCAACTGTCATCATGTCTCCCACATTCATAAGTTTTTCGAGGATTATGGGATCTTGTGTCTTATTTACGGGATATAACCACTAAGCCAAGGATTTTCCATTATCTTATAAAAAATCTGTGAGGTTTGAACTTTTCAACGGCAAAAAATAATCGTTATTAAGAGGTCTCAGAATCTTACGTCATATATGAGACCTTTTACTTCAATAAAAATGGTCTCGGGTTTTGATAATTTATCTGAGGTCCTTGCTATGTTATTACTGAGATCCTTATTAGGAAGAGAGATCTCAGGCTTCCACGTCTAGATTGAAACCTTTATTAAACTTAAGCAATCTCGGGTTACACATCACACTTAATATCTTCATTGCATTATGGTCGAGATCTTGTTGATTAAAATAGGTCTCGGATTTCACCTGTCTTTTGTGAGACATTTGTTAACGTAGGAGTTCTCAAGTACTTATGTCACTTTATGTTTGTTGGTTTTTGGATCTTGGGAAAGTCTTAGGGTCTCGGGTCATACTGAAGGCTTAATGTGTTATATTGGAAGGCCTCGAGATTCTATACAGTACTTGAGATCTTTATTGATGACTAAGACCTTAGTATTGTGTTATGCCTAGTGAGCCCAAAGCTTATTGGGCTTCATCCGTGCCTTGGATATTTTCCTGAACATAAATGATTTCATAAATATTTAATTTAGTTTTATAAATAAATTTATTTTAAAATTTTAAAATATCTCTTAATCCAATACAAAGTTGTCCATCAGTCACCATGAGACAAGATATCCAATGATTTATGACAATTTTAACCTTTGATAAACAATCCAAATCTAATCAGCAGCCTTGAGACTAGAACTATAATTTTATTATTACGCTTTGTTTGATATCAAGGTGTGGTGATTTTTAAATTACAATTATTGTTGAATAAAATTATTATATATTAAATATTACTTAAAAAATAAGTAGGCTCCACTAAAAATTGGTATTACCAAATATTTTTTTCGCTTCACTTAACACCACATTCTCATACAAAATTTAGTCTAACTTCTCTCTTTTGTCTTTAGATTAAGGAAATAAAACTCTCTAGATGAAGTCTTTTAAGTTTAAAAAATATATATATGATGTTGCAACTTTAAAATGTTATAATTTTTTATTTTAAAAAAAATGTTAGGAAAACTTGAATGAACGCAAGTTATGAATTTCTTTTAATATCGATATTTAATTAGAGTCTACTGAGACCAACCTAGAATTTTGTAATTATGGCATAGCCTGGAACTTTTATGATAAGTATGAATGATTCTACCATTACAATTTTAATTTATTGGATGGAAATTAAATGCCCATACTTGGTGAGATTCAAATCCAAGCACTCTTGAATTTGAATGGCGCAAATAATGAGACTTGAATTTGAACAGCAGTGTAGAAATGTGTAAATTCAATGAATAATAGGTGCTTTTTAAATTTAATTAGTAGTTTAGGTGATTTTTAAATTAGCATATTATTACATATTAATTAAAATAGTACCTAAAGTATTTTACATATGAAATTAAGTATTTTACTAATATTTTTTAGAAAATACTAAAGAAAAACTGCTAAAATATATAAGCGCTTATGCATTTTAGTGCTTTTTCTTTAGCACTCTTACACGGACCTTAAGTCAATATTTGATTGAGGTCTATAACATGACATAAAATTTCTCAGACGGTGAAGCTATAGAGGCATGATAAAAAAAAGATTTTGTGATAAAAATAGTTTTGTTTGTAAAATTATTAAGGTTGTCTAATTTAATTTATCATATAATGAAAGTTAATAAGATCTAATTTTGTTGGGTTCAGATTTTATGTTAGCTTATTTCGTGTCAAAATGGTTAAGGTTGAATAAGTTTTGAAGTAAGTAGAGACTATCCGCCAAAAAAGTGCTAAACTTTGGCTCAACTAAAAGTGTGAAGGAATTTTAATGGTCATACAAAAAGCATACACCAACCTAACGTCAGAAAGCCGCTCAAGCCGACATTGCCTTGGGTAGTTTGCCAACCTAGCACTAGTTAGGCCACTCAAGCAAACATTACACAATGTCATTCGCAACCTATGACTAGCTTACCACTCAAGTAGACGTTCGCAAATTAGCCCAAATCTTAAATTTTTCATGATGTGTTTTTGACTGCCAAACTTTATCAAAACATATTTTTTCATCCTAGAAAAGTGAGAGAGTTTATTATAACATATCATTACCTCATTCTCAAGAGAAACTGATCAAATTACTTTGTGAATGAGATTTCTCATTTGTGTGTTCCCTCGATAAACGCCATCATTGTTCTTACCCAAATTCAACTAAGAAGCCTTTAGAGTTTTGATTGTTGTTAGTTGCTAGAGTTTCCAATCGTGTGAACATTTCATTAAAAAATTACATCAAATCCAATTGAAAAACTTTTAGGGTTTTGATTGTTATTGGTGGCTGGAGTTTCAGTTTTATAAACATATTGTTCGAGGATTCCATTAACAAAATAAAAATTCAGTGTTTTGAATACGAGACTACTTGGAGTGAAATATGTCACTTGTCAAGTTAGTCAAACTTTGGTGTCAAAAGTTTTTGTACTAATCACCGGTTGTAAGTTCTTTTTATTAGTGAAATATTTTGGTGGTACTTGTATTAACTTGTGAAGAGTTTTTCATAAGGTTTCTCTTCAATAATAAATTTGCGTCCCTCTATTTACTTTTGTTTATAACTCTAGAATTTATTTATTATTTTTGCTTTTACAGACTCAATTATTTGTTTATCTTTTATGCAGATATGATGAATTTTAGTGTTTTTAATTTGTTATTGTTTTAAGTCTTCTATAGTGTAAAATATCTTTCACTCATCTAGTGTTTTAGGGTATAAATCTTGGTTTTTCAAATCTAAATAATAATAATAAAAATCACAAATCCATCTAAATTTAATGTAATTCAATGATTATAAAAATAAATTCAATATCAATAAATTCAAATTAATTAAGATGATAAAAAAAGCTTTATTTATGTAAATTGCTAATTTATAATAAAATACTTAAACCTAAATATACTAATAAAAAAATATGAGAGTAATTAAAATTTATTTCTCCTAAACAACACAATCTTAATTAAAAAATAGATCAATGCGAAAAGACAATATTGAAAGCCACAACGCACTATTATTACTGATTTTTTACTTTGAAGGTGAAATAATTAAAATAATAAATAATAAACTTAATAAGATATTCAAGTTAATAAAATAAATAATTAATGAATCTATGTATAAATATTTACTATCACATCAAAAACTATCAAGATTCATCAGATAAATTCTTCTTAAAACTTACAATCGCTATAAGAGAAAGAAGAAAATATAAATTTGAAAAAATATAATTTAATAAACTAACGTTAAATAATCATTAATAAAAAAAACATTTACCTATTCAATATGGTTAGAGTTTTTTATATTATGGACGATGTTATTGATGTGAAAAATTTTATTTGAATTCAAAATGCGACAGCTATGTATTTAGTACTTTATAAACCAAAATAAGAACACAATGGGTTGTTAGTGAAGAAAGAATATTATGGTATAAAATAAAGCTTCCTTAATTGAATACTTTATTACATATTTAAGTTTCATTTAACTCAAAGAACAGACTTAGACAAAGCATTAGAAATAACAGAATTCAGTACCAATTAAAAGAATCATCTGCAACTTCTGCAGAGAATCAATAAATATGGTAAAAGAAACATGGATTACAGTGCTGACACTCCATCAAAGAGCTAAATTTAGCAGGGTGGAAGGTCCTTCGGCGGTGGTAGGATAGATTCCTCCGGCGACTTCCCGTTCTCCACAACAAGAGCCATCTCCATTCCCCACGTTTGGTGTATTTCCAGGTGACAATGCATAAACCAAACACCTACAAATTTATAATGCAATTGGAGAAAATTTCATAAACTTATATCTAGATATGAATTTATGTATAGGATTTTTGTTTATTTAAATTTACCGGGATTATCAGCTCTGAATCTGATAGCAGCCCATCCTCCAGTTGGAACTTCCACTGTATTTCTTTCGGGAGGATCAATCAAATTATACTTAGCTGGATCTTTCACGGGATCATAGTTCCCAATCCCACTTCCAACAACAAAAAAATTGTAACCATGAAGATGAAATGGGTGTGACTGAACTATGAGAAGATTGGTACCTTGTAAAACTATTTCAACAGTGGAATTGAAGGCCACTTTAGTGAGCCTTGTTCCCAATTCAGTGGCAATATTGCCTGTAAGAGGGGCATTCGTGTAATTATACGGAACAAGAGGGTGATCAGGGAAGTCAGAACTATAAACTCCTGAGATGTTAAAATAATGAGCCTGCAAGAGTGCAATCTTCGGCATCACAAAGGTTATGTTGTTTAAAGAAGCAGTGAATTCAGTACCATTTATGCAAGTGGGACATGGATTTTTTCCTATACCAATTGTGTAAAAAAAATGGTTATCAACATGAAGAGGAACATTTGCTGGATATTGTGGGGTGTTTAAGCTCCTAAGTTTATTAGTATAGCTTAATGCCAAGTTGGAGTCATCTCGAGCAGGAAGGATGGGCAAGGTGGGAAGAACTGTGTTTGAAATGCTTTTGTATTGTAGAATAGCTTTAACAATTTTTTCGCCAACGGGAATTGGTGAATCCGTGAAAATCCTGGCTGCCATGAAGTATCGGCTTGGAGTTTGGTCAGCTTTAACAAGAACATTTGTAGTTTGACCTGGTGAAATTAGAATTGTTTGGGTTGTAAATGGCTTGGTATAGACTGCATCAATCTCTACAACAGTCATGTTATGACCAGCAATGGTAAAGAAGAGTTCATCATTGAGTGCAGCATTGACAATCCTTAGGAGGTATGTTTTACCCGATTCAATCTCCATGGAAAATGTATCTATGACATAAAATTATAAAATACATTAGGCATGTTATGCAGTATATCATTTTCATTTTTCTTCTTTATTATTATAAATTTTCTTTTGTATGAATAAGATAGCTTGAAACTTTCGTGATTTACCTTTCGAACAAGAGGACGTTGGCCCTGGTTTACCATTGATAGTAAGAGCATCGGAGGTCTGTTGTGGTAACCCCAACTTAGCAGCTTGGCTTACAATCGTTTCAACATCTTCATTCCACCATTCTCCTGCATACATATTAGAACTTTGCATGTTAAACATTTATTATTTTCTTCACTAACTTAAATTTTAGCACGTTGATCAATGATAATTAACGCCATTCTTACAGACCTAGGACTATATTTTTTTCTTGATCAGGTTGAGGAAATGGAAAGGGAGTTCTTTCTTTTGGCATGACAACAAATACACCATAGATCGTTACCCTTAGCCACGAAATATGAGCATGCCACCACAGAGTTCCTCGTTGTCCGGTGATGTTAAAATCGTAAGTGTAGCTGTTTCCAGTCTTGATAGGGCATTGTGTTATATATGCCGGTCCGTCTGCCCAACCATTGCGATGTTGCTTCAAGCCATGCCTGCATTCAAAAGGAAGACAAAGACATTTATACATTGTTCAATCATGCATGCAAAACTTGTTGTTTGATGTAATAATTGGCATACCAATGAATAGATATATTATATTGTGCATGGTTGATAACGTTGACGAGCACTCGATCGCCTTCTGTAGCATAGATGGTAGGTCCCGGAAACTTTTTATTAACAGTAACAATCGGCTTCTTGGGTTGGCACAACCTACTGGCGTTCTTGACTTGAATCTGAATGACGCACGAAAAAGAAACGTTTGAATTGAAAATTAAGAAGCTAATATTGCAATGAAGGAAACCATAGAGGAAAAATATTAACTCACTGATACGTACATCAAACAGATACTTCTTCACTGCTGCTTCTACTGGAAATGAAAGAAACCCCACAAAAGAATATATTATCAAAAGCGAAACCGAGTAGCAACGATGCTGCGTTGCCATTTTCTGCATTTATTTATTGAAAATTATGATCTTGTTCAGGCTTTGACTACAACTTAAATAGTACTTAAAAACAGTAATCTTAAAAATAATATTTTCGAAAATGTGCTTTATAAAGATTTTAAGTAACTTAAAAATATTCAAACCTAAAGATTACAAATAAAATCTTAAACAATATTATGACTTCAACACAGATTTTGAATGTAACTAAATAAAAAAATTTCACCTACAATTGAAAGTCTAACACCATAAAAACTCCATCAATCTACCCACCTAAAATAATAAACTCAATCTTTCAAAAGCCGATGATGATTGAGCCATCAACCCGGTAAGTAAATTAATATAGAACACTTACAATTGTGATTAAGGTATGCGAATACTTTTAATGACTCAGTCATATTAGTATAATGTACACCGAAAATTCAATCATAATAGTAACAAAATTGTGTGCACAAACATTAATCTAACTAATCAATCAATAATAGTAAACGTAACAATAATGGTAAGACAAACAATGAGCCAAAACATTTACTTATTTGTAATAACTTTTCACATATATGAAAATCAATATCTTTATATACATATAACTTCTAAATAACTTCAAAAGTTTTTAAAGATTATTTTTAAAATATAAATCGAATGTTATTTTAAAATTTATTTAGTTTACTGAAATTTTGAGAAAATGTATAATTTTTTAACTTATAAATTATTTTGAGATAAAAATTCGAAAATAATTATCTTTTTAATCCAAAGAATTGTTATGACTTAAAATGGAAATAGACAGAAAAATAATGAAAACACATACATATATTACAACAAAAATATTTTAGATTTTAAAAGAGTATTTTATGAATAAATTTACTTTACTTCGATAAACAAACAAGAATTTTATATTTTTACACTCTTGAAATTCGCTATACTTCTATAGACGACCAGAAATCTTATATTTCTACATACTCAAAAGATCACCAACTTCATGTTAATGATCCATAATTAACATTTACATTACAGACTTAACTAACTGTATTTTTACTGCAACTTCAATTCTCCAACCATTCTAAACATATTCTTCAAATTTGATTATCCTTATTAAATAATATTTGAGGACATTAATAATTACTGCCAAAGTTGAAAATTAACTAACTTTCATGGTTCTACAAAATATTGTAAATTATTGAAGACATTTAGTTTCTTGGACGGAATAAAATTTATTTAAAAAAAATTCATATAAAAAAATTTACTATAAATATATTATTATTAAGTAAATCATATTTTTCTATTGGATCAATGTCTACAAATATCTCTGCAAATCTACAAAACCTCTTTAATGCATCTCCTCCTTGGTATGATAAAAGTTCTACATGATTTTTCCAAAAGAACTTAATTCATATGTAATATGCATTGAAGGAAAATTTATTTGCTAATTAACACAGATTTAATATATTCTACATGAAGTTCATTGAGTACGCCATAGAACATACCTGCACTAAAGGAAAATTTACCTTCAAATTCCTTCTCTCTCCAAATTGTATAAATGAAAAGTAAATTTAATGAAACAAAGGTTTATAAAGGATTTGATTCGAAATTAAAAAAAACGCGCCTTTAAAATAATCTTAAATAATCTAATTTAATGGCAATTAAAGTAAGAAAACGATATTAACTTTATGAAGAAGACAATAACGCAATATTAATTCCTTTACTCATATCAACTCTTTTATCTCATCATTCGTTATTATCATTATTATTTTTTTAACGTAATGTAATTTGGTTGTTACACATGGTCCAAAGGAACTTTTTAGTTTTATTTGTTGATGAAATGTTTATTTTAATTTTATTTTAGAGCCTAAACTAATATTTATTTCAATTTTATTTGTCAGTGTACTATTTATTTCAGTTTTATTTTAAAGAGGAAAATCGTGTTTATTTACATTTTATTTGTCAATGCAAGTATTTATTTACATTTTTTTTAATCAATTTCATAACTTAAAAATACATACACATTGATTTGGGCTAATTTAGCTCAGACTCTGTAGACTCGTTAGTACTCACTAATTATGAGAGATTATAGAATATTTAATCGCGATTCTTACCATATCTATGTATAGTAATTCAATTAATTAATCTTGAGAAAATTTTTATTATAATTTTTGTTATCTTAAAAAAATTTTGACTCTAATTTTCATCATCTAAAGAAAAGGGGAGAGAATTTTTGTGAACTCCATTTTATTTTGAGATGTTGGTACATGATTTTCGTTTACCATATGTCAACACGTGATTTTTTTGTTAATTTTTATTTTTGCAAGAACAAATCTACTACTATGGATGTCTTTGAATTTTCTGATCCTCCTCGAGTCGGTCGGGGGGTCCAATGACTCAAAATGCTTCTATGATAATCTGATAATTCATTTAAGACAAAACCAAATTAGGGATGTTTGTTGTATGACGATAATTCTCTGACGCTTAAGTCATATCTTAAATTGGAATGGTTGTATGTAGGGTTTCTGGAAAATAAATAAAAAATAGTGAACATATTGATTATGACTTTTGCTTTAAGGTCTTTTATGATTGCCTTTAACAAAGTAACAACCAAGAATTAGAAGGATTTTCGGATTCCTTTCCTTCTATTTTAGACTTTATTTATATGTTCTAAATATTTTCTTAGATGGAATAAAACTCTTAATAAGTTTGTATTTTAATAAGACCCTTTTATTTGCTTTACACAGAATTCTACTAAACTTTACCTTTATTATCTTTTTTAGATAAAATTGGAAATTTATTTGATAAAGAGGCTTACAAAAGTTCTAACTCAAGTGATAAAACCTTAATGAATTAGAACTTCTCATAAATATGATTTGAGAATAACTTGATTTATCATTGATCTTCTAGTCCATTTATTTTAATGAGTGGTAACTCGTTGTGCCTGATAGTACAATTTGAGGACAATTTGATTTTTCCTCAGTTTGAATATACTAATCTCTTCCATAAGTTACCTAACCTAAACCGATTTTATTCTGAATGTGATTTTTGTTAAGGACAAGAACAACTCCGAGGAGGGCTCTGATGAGGAGAAAATTGTCAAACTGATGTTAATCATTTTAGCTAAGCTGAAAATGATTTGGCTGATGAAAAATATCATGACTTAATAAAAGTCTTCTAATTTTTAATACCAGCAAGTTTCAAGTTAAGTGTTGGAATCTAAGAGATTGTTTTTCTCCTCCTCCTTTTATATGTCCTCAGCTGCTTTATTCTCTGCACTTAGTTTATTGTATTGTCATGTCGCTGCAAATGAAGTTTTCAAATTTTGAAAATGCATGTAAAAATGACATCTACATTGATTGGCATAAATATGGATGGCAATTTTGCCCGCCTCGCAAACCTGTTACTATCCGATTCTTATGAGACTGGTTTAGTATGTGTCTTAACGGATTTGAGACAGATTTGAAAAATAAATTTAAAATTCATAACAAGTTTGAGACGAATATAGATGCAGATAAATATCCACGAATATCTGCAACATATTCAGAATTTTTTTTTACCTAAAAAACAAAAGCCCACCACTTTGTCTTAGGTGGGCTTTCTTATCACACACCTCCATGAACTCTTTACCAATAAAACTTTTCAAACCTAATGTCTTAATTAGGTTCAAATACATCTATTTCACGACATATAGCTTCTGTTGTATTTTTATTATCTCCTGTAATAACCATAACCCGAATTCCAGCTACTCTGCAGTCCTCAATTGCATCATAAACCTCATTACGAGGAGGATCCTATGAAGATTTAGAGAGGTAATTAAATACGCTCAGCACATAAATAATATCAAATTAGCACTAAGTGACCAATATAGATCCTAGGTATATTAGCTCACCCTCAGTCCAACCAAGCTAACAAAAGTCCGCCCTCAATTAATGCATAGTTGCTTCAGATGGATGGATTGAGTAAAAGTGCATGAGCTGTATGATCTTCGTTACCATCATAGGTTTCAAATTCAGGGAGCTCATCTCTGCATGCAAAACCCAAGCATCGCAATGCACCTGTTGACATTTCATAAGCGAATCTAAGATAAGATTTCTTGAATTCTGATCTAGTGGTACAGCAGAACCATCAAGCAACTGCATCTTGTTGCTCCTCTCTAATACATTCTCCACAACAGCACCTTCACCTTCATGCATCAGCACTTTTATTTTTTTATTGTATGTATTTTATACTTTATATGAGTGATGTATTTTATTTTAAATTAATATAAAAAATTTTATTAAAAATTGATTAAAATTTTGTATTTACTCTCACAATTTTGATAAATATTAAATACCTATTTAAATAGATTTGATAATAAAATATTAAATTCGTTATAAGTTTAATACGATTAGTTTAATACGAATATAATATTAAATTTTTTTAATGATATTAAATTTTTTTAATAAATATTAAAATAGATTTAAAAATATCGATTTCAAATTCAATCCGGTGACATCTACAACTACGATGATCCGCTGATATATCTAATTATGAAGTCATCTTGACCATCTATAATTGAACGGCTCATATTTTTTCTTCCTCGGTTAAGTGTAAAAATGGAATATTCTCTCTCTTTCCTTTACTTTTGCATTCTGCTTTATTATATAGAGAGAACATTTTTGCTTTCAGTGAAAGAAAACACAAAAATTTCAATTCTAGTTTGATTTTACTGCTTTTTCTTTAATCTTGACCAGACATTCGCTAGTTTCGCCTTCATTTCTCCTATTCAGGTTAGCATTTAAAGCTTTTTATATGGTTCTTCTATTGTTTTGTCTTTCTCATGCATTTTAGGGGTTTTCTTGGTAGTTGTTTGTTTTTTTTTCTTTGCGATATTTGCATTTTATTGCTTATTCGTTTTGCGTGAATCCGGGTTTGCTTTGTGATAGATTTGCAAGCTGTGAGATTTGAGAGTATATTTTATCTCTTGGTATTGCTTTGTCTGTGCCTGGGTCGTCTGAGAGTTTTTAAAAATTTATTTGCTTAGGAAATAGTACTGATTAATCTTTGTGTTATCTCAGCTCTGATGGTAGGTCTGTCTTCGTTAGATGTCTAGCGTAAGTTCAAATTCAGAAAACTTATCTCGTCAAAAATCTGATCCTCAATTGTCTGACTAAAACTCTGCGTCCTCGAGCTCCACCTCGAAAGGTAGTTGGGACCAATTATTCCCTGAGGAGAGAGAACAAAGAGCTACAGCTCCTCTTAAGAATTCTTCTCTCTTTAAGAACTTGAAAAACATAGTAAACCCATTGAGTTTGTCAACCTCAATGATTCCGAAGATGATGACGAGTGAACTAAGAGTGTGGCTGAGGCTCATTGAGCTAAGGATCTCGTAGTAGAATCCGTAGGCGAGCAACCTGAGTATAGTAGGAGATCTGCGGGCGAAGCATCTACCAGCGTACCCAAGGATGATGGCTCTCTTCCTACCTCTGCTTAGTTCCCGAAAGTAGTAGTCCATATGAGATGGACTGGTATTGGTCCCCCCTTACTATGGACAACCTGAAGCGTTTCAAGAGGATGTACATGATTCCAGATGATATATTCCTTAGGTTACCTAGGAAGGGATGGGTTACTTTCCACAAGGAGCTCTTCAGACTTAGTGCTCGGCTCCCCTTACAACCCTTTGCCAAATTTTTTTATGTTGTAGGGATCCCACCTTATTAGTTTAATGTCAATGCCTTGAGAACAACATCCGGGATGTTTGTCCACCTGAAGAAGGCTAACCAGCATGAGCCGACCTTACAGTAGATACAAGCGTTGTACCACCTGAGGTCGAACTAGAAGAGGAATTCAGGTTTCTAATAATTTACCGCCTGGATGGGGAAGAAGAAACTCGTCCATTTCGTGCCTTGTCAGCGAGTCAAGTGGCCATGGTTGGCGGGTCAGGAAACAACCCTTAACAGTGCCGACCGAATTTTGCTCAGATGGTCATTACCCTTTCGTCTTTTGTCTTTTCCTTATTATTTTTCTTTTTAAGTAATCTTTTTATCCCTTCTTTTCATTTATCTGATATAAGGTTTCTCTTTTTGCAATTACCTGGAAGTTGAGGGCGATACTTGAAGGTCTTCTGCAAGAAAAAGTTGAATGCCTAGCCTTGCAACCAGAAAGACCTCCTCAGCCTCGTCGGCTCAAGTCTCATGCTAGAAAATGTAAGTATTTTCCTCAATTTTTGATTATTTTCTGCTATTGCTTAGGTCTAACTTTTCATTTGTCTTGTAGGCAAATTGGAAAAAAAAATTTAAGGGCAAGAAGGCAGTCGTTCCAAGCTTGGGGGTAGTCCAAAACCTTGTTGCTGACAAGAACTTCTTGATGAGGAAGGCCCGATGAGGATCCTCAGGTCTGGTCCTCTGCCATTCCAACGCCACAAAACCTCTAGCAGCGGATAAAGAGGAAGAGAAAATCCTCCAAGGGCCTGTGACGGGCGAAGCTACTAAGAGTATAGCCAAGAAGCCGAAGAGAACTTGTAATATGTCTACCGAGGGCAGCTCTGGGAGCCTGTTGCACCTCATGGACATAATTGAGGCTAAACGTCCTCGGTACGAGCTTAATCTTCCTTCTTATCAGTTGACGAAAAGTACAATGTTATTACCATACCTATGCCTACGATTACTTTAACGAACTCGCTTTTCAGGTAAGGAATTTGAATGCCTTTATTTGTTTTACTTGTCTTTTTACTAATCCTCGCTCATGGTCTCGCAACTCATCGAGAGGGATCCAATACTGCCTTTGGAGTTGCCTCAAAGTCTATAAATCATTATGCCTCCTCAGTAGGGGAGGTGTTGCTCTTGGGTACTAACTCTTCCTCTTTAGTGTTTTTTTTATATAATCTTGCCTCTTCTACAAGAGATGTGTTATTTTTGGGTACTACTTCATCCCTTGAGTATTTGTTTTGAAATCATCCTACCTCTTCGATAGGGAAGGTGTTGCTTTCGGGTACTAACTTTTCCCTTTGGGTGTTTTTTTAAAAATCATCATGCCTCCTTGGCAAGGAAGGTGTTACTCTTCCTTTTGAGTGTTTTTTGGAATCATCGTGTCTTATCGACATGGAGGATGTTGCTCTCGAGTATTACATCTTCGCATTTGAGTTCTTTTTTGAAATCATCATGCTTTCTTGGTAGGGAGGTGCTACTCTCGAGTAATACCTCTTCCCCTTGAGTGCTTTTTGAAATCATCATACTTCCTCGACAAGGGAGGTGCTGCTCTCGAGTACTATATGTTCCTTTTGAGCACTTTTTAAAATCATCAATCTCCTCTGGCTGGAAATGTGATGCTCTCGGGTACTACCTATTCCTTATGAGTGCTTTTCAGATTTCAAACTTTATATGTGTTGGGGATATAATTCAGAGCCTAAGTGAAGCCCAATGAGTTATAGCCCCAAAACAGAGTTCCATGATGAACAAAGGAATATCCCAAGACCTGGTTTGATCTAAGAAAAAATATCCAGGGAATAACAAAGACCTTAGGAGTAGTAAGAATCGAAACCTCTTAAGGTTATGTCAAAGATCTTATATTTGAATCTCATTTCAAGACCAACTTACAAAGGTCTCGGCTATAGCTTATATAGGTTTTAGCCACAGTTTATAAGGGTCTCGGCCACAGCATATATAGGTCTCAGCCACAGCTTATAAGGGTCTCGGCCATAGCTTATATAAGTCTCAGTTATAGCTTATAAAGGTCTCGACCACAACTTATAAAGGGTCTTGGCCACAGATTATAATGGTATCAGCCACAGCTTACAAGGGTTTTGGACACAGCTTATATAGGTTTCAGCCATAGCTTATAAGGGTCTAGACCACAGCTTATAAAAGGTCTTAGCAACAGCTTACAATGGTCTCGGCCATAGCTTACAAGGGTTTCGGCCACAGCTTATATAGGCCTCGACCACAGCTCACAAGGGTCTCGGCCACAGCTTATGTTTATATAGATCTCAGCCACAGCTTACAAGGGTCTCGGCCACAGCTTATATAGGTCTCGGCCACAGCTTATAAAGGGCATCAGCCATAAATTACAATGGTCTCGGCCACAACTTGCAAGGGTTTCGATCACAGCTTATATAAGTCTCAGCCACAGCTTATAAGGGTCTCGGTCATAGCTTATAAAGGTTTCAACTACAGTTTATAATGGTCTCAGCCACAGCTTACAAGGTTTTTGGTCACAGCTTATATAGGTCTCACTCACAACTTACAAGGGTCTCGGTCACAGCTTATAAAGAGTCTCGGCCACAGCTTACAAGGGTTTCGGCCACAGCTTATATAGGTCTCAGCCATAGCTTATAAAGGTCTTAACCATAGCTTATAAATGTCTCAGCCATAGTTATAAAGATATGCAACAGCTGAGCTCATCTCAGATGGATAAAGGGGTCTCACATAAAGACTCCCAATACCTCATTACAGTTACATATCTGTGAAGGAATCGTTTTCTTCCTAAATTCTCCTGGATTATTCCATAATAAGGATTCTTAGCCTAATAGAAGTATTCAGCAAGAAGGGCTCAAGATCCCATAAAATTCGAAAAGCCGATGGTTACAAAATAAAATTTTCGCGATTCTTGGAATTAAAATATTACTAGAATTATTATTTCCAGAATTGATAGAAGTTTACCAAACTTGAGAGACTCACACCTATAAAAGGAGGCTAATGGTTACCAGGTCTGCATGATGATGAAACTCTGTTAGAAGAAGCTTATATTCTCTTTAGCTTTCTTTCTCTCTCATATTACAAAGTAAAACCCTGACTTAAGTATCGGAGGGTTTTTGTCGAGTAATCGACTTTTTACCCCCATAGCTTTTGATTGTGAGCACAGTTAGAAGCTAGCAGACAAAAAAAAAAAAGGAAGAAGATCGTTGCTAGTGTAAAAAGTCCAAGAAAGGTTTTTTATTGCAATAACATCTGATGTCGTTTGTGAAAAACTGAACAAAAAGTTAGAAATCACCAAAAAAAAAAGATCATGGCAACTACGCGAACTTATGCAATAAAAAACTGAACAATGATAAGGGAAAATTTCCATGACAAATCCCTTGAGAAGATAGTAACAATTATCCAAAATGATGATAATCAACATTACCTTTAGAGGGCGAAAACTACGGTTCAGAGACTTTATCTCCGCATCAAAATTCCTCTAACTCAGGAGTTACAGAAATTGCATAGTTGATTAAGTGACTGGCTTAAAATAATAAAAGAAAAAAAAGAAAAAAAAAAGAGTTTCAAGCCTATACAAGTAGAAGTCATGGAAAACAGTATTTTAAGTTTTTCATATACCAAGAATTACGAAACCAGTCTCTAATAAAATATCACTAGGAATGAATATACTGCTGTAGAGAAAGGAAAAAGAAAAGTTTCCAATTTTTCCCCAACCAAGTGGTAAAAAAAACACAAAGCGTAGGGTAATATCACCTACGATTTGAAGGAGTCTGAGGCTTAATTTCAAGACATAAAAGAATAATGTGGTCTTCAGAAATCCACATCTCAAACATCTCGGGTAATATCATCCCAAAATCCAAGTAAGGGTTACTTGGTTCCTAGATGTCTATTTCTCATACACTTCAGATATTATCCAAAAACCCGAATTTGGGTGGTATGGTTCTCGAGACTTATCTCTTATTCTCTTTAGGGTAATATTATCCATAAGTCTGAATTTGAATGATATAGTTCCCAAGGCCTATATCTCTTAGTCTTCTCGGGGTAATATTACCTATAAGCCTTAATCTAAGTGATATGGTTCTCGAGGTTAATCTTTTATCCAACTCAAGATTATCCAAAAACCCGAATCTGGGTGGAAGTTTCTGAGGCCTATATCTCTTATTCTCCTCAGGGTAATATTATTCATAAGCCTGAATCTAGGTGATATGATTCCCAAGGCCTATCTCTTATTCACCTTGGGATTATTCAAAAACCTGAATCTAAGTGATTTGGTTTCCGAAGTCTATCTCTTATTCACCTCAGGATTATCTAAAAACCTGAATCTGGGTAGTATGATTCCCGAGTCCTATATCTCTTATTCTCATCTGGGTAATATTATCCATAAGCCTGAATCTGGGTGATATAGTTCCCTAGGTCTATCTCTTATTCACCTTAATGTTATCCAAAAGCTTGAATCTGGGTAGTATGATTCCCGAGGCCAATATTTTATTCAACTCGGGGTAATATTATCCAAAAATCAGAATTTGAGTGGTGTGGTTCCCTCGGCCTATCTCTTATTCTTATCGGGGTAATATTATTCAAAAATCCAAATCTGGTTGGTATGGTTCCCGAGACCTATCTCTTATTCTCCTCAGGGTAATATTATCTAAAGCCCGAATCTGAGTGACATGGTTCCCGAGGCCTATCTCTTATTCACCTCAGGGTAATATTATCCAAAAGTCTGAATCTGGGTGACATAGTTCCTAAAGCCTCTATCTTATTCACCTTAGAGTAATATTATCCATAAGCCTAAATTTGGGTAGTTCCTGAGGCCTATATCTCTTATTCTCCTCAGAGTAATATTATCCATAAGCCTAAATTTGGGTAATATGGTTCCTGAGGCCTATCTCTTATTTACCTCGGGATTATCCAAAAACCCGAATTTGAGTGGTATGGTTCTTGAGGCCTATATCTCTTATTCTCCTCAGGATAATATTATCTATAAGTCTGAATCTAGGTGATATGGTTCCCGAGGCCTATCTCTTATTCACTTTGGGATTATTCAAAAACCTGAATTTAGGTGATATGGTTCCTTAGGTTTATCTCTTATTCACCTTGGGATTATCCAAAAACTCAAATCTGGGTGGTATGATTCCCGAGCTCTATATCTCTTATTCTCCTCATGGTAATATTATCCATAAGCCTGAATCTAGATAATATAATTCCCGAGGCCTATCTCTTATTCATATTGGAGTAATATTATCCATAAATTTGAATCTGGGTTGTATGGTTTCCGCAGTTATTTTCTTATTCTTTTGAGGTAATGTAATCCAAAAAACCTAAATATGGGTTGTATAATTCCCGAGGCCTATCTATTATTTATCTTGAAGTAATAGTATCCTTAACTCGAATAAGCCTTGAACGCGACCTCAAGACGTACAAGAGCAAAAGAGGTTCTCGAATTACTATCTCTAACCGTTTCGGGGTAATCTTCTCCCGAAGCCTAAACATGGGTGATAAGGTTCCCAGATGTTAGTTTTTGATTTTTTCTGAGGTAATATTATCTTCAGCTTAAAAAAGCCTTGAGTGCAACCTTGTAGAGTATGAGCAAAAGAGATTTTCAGATGACTACTCTTAAAACGTCTCGGGGTAATCTCCTCCTGAAGCATAAGTATGGGTGACATGGTTCCCAGATATCAGCTTATTATTTATCTCGAGGTAATAGTATCCTCCACTAAAACAAGCCCTGAGTACTGTCTTAGAGAGCATAAGAGCAAAAGAGGTTCTCGGAAGACTATTTTCAAACGTCTCGAGGTAATCTCCTCACGAAACCTACAAATAAGTGACACGGTTCCCTGACATTAGCTTATCATTTATCCCGAGGTAATAGTATCCTCAGATCAAACAAGTCCTAAGTACGGTCTTAGAGAGTATGAGAGCAAAAGAAGTTCTCGAATGACTACTTTCAAACGTCTCAGGGTAATCTCCTCCCAAAGCCCACAAATGGATGACACGGTTCCCAGACTTTAGCTTATCATTTATCCCGAGGTAATAGTATCCTTAACTCAAGCAAGCCTTAAGTATAATCTCAGAGAGCATAAGATTAAAAGAGGTTCTTGGTTGACTACTTTCAAATGTTTTAGGGCAATCTCCTCCAAAAGCCCAAGTATGAGTGACACGATTCCCAAACGTCAGCTTATCATATATCTCTGGAATAATATGGTCCATAACTCAAACAATCCCTGAGCACAGCCTCAGTGAAATAGTTTCCAAATGACTGCAGCGGAAAAATTTTAGTCAGGCTAATAATATTCAAAATTCAATAAAGCTTGGAAATTAAGACATATCAGTGGTCAATATGGTTCATGCTTGAAAATACAATCTCTATGAAGAGAAGATTAGAAGATTGATTTTAGTGACACAAATTCCATTCTTCCAATTTAGTTTAGTTCAATTCAAGTCTTTCAAAGCATTCTCTGACAAAAGTTAAGTTCTATAAAATATGCAAAGTGCCGAGTATGAAGAATGAAAGGAAGACAAAGCAACAAAAAGGGCCATACGATTCAATTTTCTCGAGTCAACCGAGGAGATTGGTGAATTAGTTGGAGCGTCAATCTGATTAGTAGGAAGAACATGAGGAATCTCGAAGTTATGAGAGGGCTCCCTCAGAGCAGATGCTATCAGAGGCGTTTTTATCAAAGGGTGGACGCGTATGTCACAAAGTCTCATATAGCTAAGTTAGATTCAAGTCTGGATACCGACCTTGGAACATCTTACAGAAACATAAACCTCTTCTTCTCAGCCTTGGCGAAACCTTTGACACTCTACCCGGGACTTATTCAAACCATATTCAAAAGTGCTCATTCTCTTACTATGCTTCACCTGGGAAGATTCAGTAGCCACTCTGACTTGAAGCTCCTTCATCTCTAAAGCCCACTTCTCCTTCTCAGCCTTGAGCTGAGTCTACTCCTTGGCCAAGTTTATCTCTGCTTCCTCAGTCTTCTACCCCAACCAGGCAATCTCTGTAGCTATTGGACTCGTGGAGATAGCATCAATAGCGTCTCGGAGGACCACAACGACATATTGCATCTGAGTAGATTATGCAAATAATAAGGTGTTAATAAAGACCAAGAATATTTCATTTCCTAAAAAGTAGAATTTTTTTTTTTGTTTTTAGAAAGATTCTTTGAGAGAAGATGAGACTTGAAGATGTTACCACCATTTTTTCGAGCCGGCATCCTTTTCTTTTTGCCTCGGCCCATTATCCTTATCCACCGCAATAACCTTCCTTAAGCATTTCCCGTTATCCGTCTTAGGGGCAAGAGGAGGTGGCAAGTCACCTTGGGCTTTAACTCTTTTAGTAGAGGTCCATGATAACAACATCTTGGGGAGTAGATGTCTCAGCCATGTTCCTAAAGGCTAAAGGCTCAGCCTCAACGTTAGGGGCTTGAAGTGGCACTATAGCGTTTTTTACTCTTTGCCAACTGCCTTAGCATATTAAAATGGTTCTACACTGGCATCTTTGGGACTCAAAATGATGTTGTTTGGTAAACCAATTGAAAGGTGCCACATGAATGAAGGCTTGCGAATTTTGAGTTAGCATTAAAAGTTTATGTATGGGCACGTCTTTTCAAATCATAACTTTTAGTTTTTACCAAACAACCTCTATTTGGCTAAAACTAGGGGGTTTGATGTTAGGGATATAATTTAGAGCCTAAGTGAAGCCTAATGAGCTATGGGCCTAGAACAGAGTTCCATAAAGAATAGAGAAATATCCCGAGACCTGGCTTGATCTAAGAAGAAATATCTAGAGGATAACAAGGACCTTAGGAGTAGTAAGAACTGAGACTTTTTAAAGTCATGTCAAAGATCTCAGGTCAGAACCTCATTCCGAGACTAATTACAATGGTCTTGACAGCTTACAATGGTCTCGGCTACAGTTTACAAGGGTCTCGGCTACAGTTTACAAGGGTCTCGGCTACAGTTTATATAAGTCTCAGCCACAGCTTACAAAGATCTCAGCCACAACTTATATAGGTTTCAGCCACAACTTATAAAGGTTTTGGTCACAACTTATAAAGGGTCTCGGCCATAACTTACAATGGTCTCTGCCACAGCTTACAAGGGTTTCGACCACAGCTTATATAGGTTTCGGCTACAGCTTACAAGGGTCTCGGCTACAACTTATAAGGATTTTGACCACAGTTTACAATGGTCTCGGCCACAGCTTACAAGGGTCTTGACCATAGCTTATATAGGTCTCAACCACAGCTTACAAGGGTTTCGGCCACAACATATAAAAGTCTCGGCCACAGCTTAAAAGGGTCTCGGCCACAGCTTAAAAGGGTTTCAGCCACAGTTTATATAGGTCTCAGCCACAACTTATAAAGATTTCGACCATAGCTTATAAATGTCTCAGCTACAGCTTATAAAGACATGCAACATCTGAGCTCATCTCAGATGGATAAAAATGTCTCAAATAAGGACTCTTGATACTTCACTAGAGTTATGTATTTGTGAAGGATTTGTTTCCTTCTTAAATTTTCTTGGATTATTCCATAATAAGGATTCTTAGCCTAATAGAAGTATTTTGCAAAAAGGGCTCAAATCGCATAAAATTTGGAAAGCCGATACTTACCAAATAGAATTCCCATGATTCTTAGAATTAAAATATTATTGTGATTATTATTTCTAGATTTGATAGAATTCTACCAAGTTTGAGAAACTCACACCTATAAAAGGAGGCTAATGGCTACCTAGTATGTAAGATGATGAGACTCTGTTAGAAGAAGCTTATATTCTCCTTAGCTCTCTTTCTCTCTCATATTACAAAGTAAAACCATGACTTAAGTATTAGAGGGTTTTCGCCAAGTAACCGGCTTTTTACCGCCATAGCATTTGATTTTGAGCACAAGTAGAAGTTAGCAGACAAGAAAAGAGGAAGAAGATCGTTGCTGGTGCACAAGGTCTAAGGAAGGATTTTTGCTGTACCAACAATATGCATTCTCTTTGGATAGTTTTAGTAAATCCGATTTTTGATAGATATAAAAAAAAATTAATGATATTTTTAAAGACGTATGACTAGAAGATAACCTTTATTGAATGAAAATTTTAATATTTACATTAATGGGAAATAATGTCTTTGCTAATAATATTTCCTAAGCATACTTGCATTCTTATTTCATTCTAGGTATCCTAACTGATAAGCTTCTAGTCTAACAATTTTCAATACGTTTGTGATCCTTCCCAATTTGAACCGAAGACACCTTCTTTTGGTTTTCTTGTGTTTAGAGTTATCCTTTTGAGAACTAGATCACTCTTAGTAAACACTTTTACTCGTACCTTCTTATTGTAATATATAGTCACCCTCTGCTGATATGCGCAATTTCTTATTTGAACTTGGTTTTTTTTTTTTCCTTTATTAAGTCCAAATAAGCACAAATGAGCTCAGTGTTAACTTTCTCATTAAAGTATGTTGCCCTATAAATGGACTACTTTATGTTTGTAGGTATGATAGCATCGTATCTGAAAGCTAAGGAGAATAAGGTTTCTCTTAGGGCCATTCGATTCGTCGTTCTATATGCTAAGAGCACTTCTAGTAACTCATCTACCCAAGATCTTTTATTCCCTCTCAACTTTGTCTTCAAATTCTTTTTAATGTATTTGTTTGCAAATTTGACTTGACCATTTGACTTTTGATGAGCATGTGAGGTAAAAATCGATTTTTAACTCTTAACATAACCCTTGAATTTCTGATGGTCAAATTATTTTCCATTGTCTTTGATAATGGCGTCAACAATACCATATCGGCATATAATTTTCCTCTATACAAAATTTGTGGTTTTCTTCTCAGTTATTTTTGCTAGGGGCTTGGTTTCTACCCTTTTTGTGAAGTAATCTACAATTAGAATTGCGTATTTTGCCTGTTCCTGGCCTTGTGGCATTGGTTTATCATTTTCAATCCCCAACTCACAAATGGTCATAGGATGACAAGGCTTTCAATCTTTCAGTTGGATGTCTTAGGATATCAGAATTGAATTGACAACCCTTGGAAGTCCTCATTAAATCTATCGCATCTTTATAGATGGTCGGCTAATAATATCCCTCCTCAAAACTTTGAATGCTAACGTTTTGGGGCCTAGATGGCTCTCGCATTTTCTTATATGTATTTCTCTGAGAATATAATTAGTCTTGTCTGGTTTCAAACATTTCAGATATAGGAGAGTAAATCCTCTTTTGTACAGGGAACCTTTGATAATGAAGTAGAGGTCTTATCTTTCTATGTACGCTCAGATCGAATCCATTCAAGTTTCTTTCATATGCACACCAATGATTCTTCCCTCTCCGTGGTCACTTTTCTTAATGTTAAATATTGGTATATACTTAATGGGTATTGTCCTCGATACCTGCCTTGTTTCAATTGACATCAATTTTGCAAGTGAATCAACTTTGATATTCTCTACCCTAAAAATTTGCTTAATTTTTACTTTTTTGAATCTAGCCATAAATCCTTTTTCTCGGCTCAGGTATGCTTTCATATTTTTCTCTCTTTCTTGAAATTGTTCATTACCTTAATTTAATTCAAGCTAGAAGTCGCTACTTATATACATCTTCAGCACCTTTAGCTCAAGGGCTAACCTTAGGCCTGCCGAAAGAGCTTCATATTCTACCTCGTTATTGATTACCTCAAACTCAATTATTTTTCTTCTAACTGGATGAGGACAATGTCGGCTCTTCCTCCTTGAATGTTAAATGCTCCATCAATGAATAGTTTCCACAAGAAATTATCTTCCTTTTCGTTCTCAAAATTTATGGCAAAAATGCTTATAATTTTTTTTTTTAAATTGGATCCTCAATTATTGATCTTTCTATCAAAAAAATCTATCAATACATGAGCTTTAACGGTTGTCGTTGGTTGTATTGGATGTCGAACTTGCTGAGTTTTATAGACAACTTTACTAATCAACATGAGAACTTAGTAGTAATGCCTTAACTTTGTTATTGTAACAACAAGTGTTGAGACTAGGCTTTTTAGTTAAAGATGAAAGCGGATCGGATTTGGGACGGATATCTCCAAACTCGCATCTGCATCTACAAAAAAAAATTCAATACCATACTTGTACCAAACCCGTTTAAACAAGTACTTAATATTTACCAAACCGACACGGATATCCGTAAATTTTTAGTGAGTTTTAGTAGGATTTTCAGCATTAATTCAAAATAAAATACATCATTTACATAAAATATAAAATACATACAATAAAAAATAAAATTTTCTGAGATCATGTAGATTCTATACATTCATTTATTATATTTTGAACAAATTTCAAAGGCGTTTTCATGACATTTTATAACCACAAATGGTAAAATGTCAACTAAAGAGTATTAACAACATATCTCCACAAATTAAGTAAGCAACACATATTTTTAGTCAGAATATATGTAGAATAGACATCTTTAATACAATATGGCCACAGGTATCAACAAGGATCACTTCTAGAACATCCGAACATGTATCTCATAATAACAGCTGAAATAGTACTCAGTTCTTAACACGAAATAAGAAACTTGTGCCTCAATCTTGTAAAGCTTGTCTTATTTAGCATTTACTTGAAATGAATATAGATGCATTGACTAAAAGCAATAGTGAATGTCTATAAAATTAGCATTAATAAGATGCTTTTACTCTATACCTTTAATAGTGTAGGTAAAAGATATAGCAACAGCAACAAATTACTGATAGAATTGGTCGGATCCCCTTAAATTCGACTAGTCCTTCGTCACAAGTTGTACTACCCTCATTTCTTAGCAATTCAAATTGTTTTCCTGAAATAATTACTGGCATTACTAGGTCAGTTTGGTTATGAGTGCAGATAGGAGAGAACTACCAAGGTCATTGTTGTTCAAATCAAGCCAAATGGGACTCTTGCATTTTTCAAGCTCAGGTGGGATCTCTCCACTGAGAGAATTGTTATCCAATTGGAGTATTGCAAGGTTAATAAGATTTCCAATGCCAGCAGAGATTTCTTTAATAAGTTGATTTTTGGAAAGTGAAACCCATATCAATTTTGTGCAACTAGCAATGAATTATGGAATGGTCCCATTGAAGCGATTGTTGTTAATAATCAAGGAGTTTAAGTTTCCTTTATTGACACAAATGCCTTATGGGATTTCACCTATGAGAGTAGGGAGATTTAAACTATCAATAAGGCCAAAGTTGTTGAGGTTGAGGGCTATAACATAGTCATCAACAAAGCAAGAAACGCTTGCCATGAACATGGAGTTAAAGAATCAGAAGTTTAGTTGACGAAGAAACCCTTTGGATTAGAAGTACAATAGAGTGCAGCGACGACTTGAGTCTTGCCAGCGTGGTGTTGTTTATGGTTAGGGATGACAGATATTTTGTAAATTTAGGTTTAATATTAAAATGATATAATTTTGATACTTTCAGAAAAAAAAATCAATGAATACCTGTTGCGGATACCCGCGAATATCTATTCCCACCTGTATCCGTCTCAAACCCTCTACGGGCTTTAATTTTATTTCCCAAATCTATCACAAATCCGCAAAGAGACATATGATATCGTGTTAGTAATTTTAAATGTGAAATTGTTTATATCATACTATGTAAATGTATGTTTTCGATGATGACTAAGTTTATTGTAATGTTGAATCAATTTATAATAATAAAATGAATTTAGACTTGTTGAGAATCAAGAAAAATGTGTGTGAATATACATATGATCAATCTTAACAAGTTTTTGTGAAAAGTACCTTTAAAGTTTAACAAGATCGATACTTAAAGAACAAAAGATTGATATGTTTAGTAAACAGATCGATATAAGTAGAGAAGATTGATACCTTTACTAACAGGATCGATACACTTGAAGAAGGTTGATACTTGGAAGAGGAACAGATCTATATCTTGTAAGTCAGTAGCCTTAGATCTATGCCTTGGAGGAAGCAAATCAATACATTCAAAGAAGATCGACACTCAGAATTTAGAAGATCGATACTTGACATTCTAGAGAGTTGAAAAATAATTACGGAGCAAACTAGATCGATACCTAAGACAAACAGAACGATATTTTGCCAACTCGAGAGTTCAAAAATATTTACGAAATAAACCAGATCGATACATGTTTTGTAGAGATCGATTACTCCTCTAACTTGATAATTCAAAAATATTTACAAAACGAACCAGATCGATACATGTGTTAAAACATATCGATACGAAGTAAGTTAGAGACTTTAAAAATATTTACGAATCAAACCAGATCGATATGTGAAAAAGAAAGAATCGATACTCGAGATTCAAGACAAGCTCATATTCAAATTTTGACTAAATGGATTGATACATTGCCGAATCAGATCAATACTTCTTGGCGATTTTAAAGCTCAACAGTAACTTCACAAAGAGAATAAGTATAATTGGAAGACTCAAAGACAAAGACAAAGAGATAGAACATACTTTGGAAATCATTAATTATTCTTAAAACATTCTTGATGTGAAAAGTATTCTCTCTCTACTGTAATTATTTATTTTTAGTGAGAGAAAAATACTTATGTGAGCATATTAATATATTAGCTCTAGTGTGAGAGCTATAAACACAAAAATAAACTATTGTATTGTATTAGGTTTATCTTCACCCGAATCAAACGAAGATTGTAGTGGGTTTCTCTTTACTCGGTAAAAAGCAAGTGCAAGGTTGCCCTTCGCCTCAAAAGGAGTTGCATTGGGTTTCACTTAACCCGTTAAAATAAGGAGTTAGTCAAACCATGGTGGTGAGTTAAAACTGAGAGAGTGGACATATGCCAAGTTTGTTGAATCACTATAAATTTAGTGTTTACATTCTCTCTTTCTCTTCTTTTACTTATTGCTCTGTATTATTGTTCGTTTGTATTTTAGAATTTAAATTTTTAAATAACTCAATTCACCCCCCTCTTAGGTATTGTCAACTAGAACAACAAATGGTCGGGTAGTAGCGGATTTGCAAGCAAAATTGCCATCCCTATTTTTGGTGGAGAATACCTTGTCTTGGCATCTACTAGAGCCTTACTGGTATATTATACCTGTCTTTCAACCTTTCCCTCTTCTTTTATTAATACCGAGCTAACAAAATTTTTAGATATGACCAAGTAATGTTGGAGCTGATCACCTGTCAATGGTCGGACCACCAATGATGTGTTTGACTTATAAACTTTTAATTCTTGAAATACCTTCTTGCACTTTTCGATCCATTTCATTCTTTCGTTTTTTTTTCATGGCTTGAAAAAATTTAAAGCATCAATCAATGAACTTAGAGATAAATCAATTTAATACCGTTACCTTTCCAGCCAGATCTGAACGTCTCTTAAGGTCTTCAGAGTCTTCATATTAATGATTTTCTCTACTTTTCGTGGGATTGCCTCTATCCATCGCACGATGACTGCTATAAATCCCAATAATTTGCTCGAGCCGACACTAAAGGCCCTTTTTTAGGATTTAGCTTTATTTTGTATTTTCTAAGTAGGTTGAATGTTTTCTTCAGATTATCCACAACATCTATTTCTTTTACTAATTTTGTGATAATGTCGTCTATGTAGACTTTTATAGTTTTCCCAATGAAAGGTTTGAAGATTATATTTACCAGTCTGTGGTTTATTGCTTCTCTAACTTTAGACCGAAAGGCATTACTTAGTAATAATACAATCTTTAATCACTGATGAAAGTTGTCCTCTTCTAGTCATATTTAAATATTTTAATATGATTATATCGTGATAACTCATCCATGAAACTGAGGAGCCTATGATATGCTATTGAGATGACCAGCTGGTAAATCTATGGTAGAGAAAAACTATCAATGGAACAAGTTTTGTTCAGATCAGTAAAGTTAAACTACATCCTTCACTAACTAATGATTTTTTTTACCAACACTATATTTGTAATCTATTCAGGATAGTATGCTTATTAGATAAATCCTCATTTTAAAAGCTTATTCACCTCAACATGGATTGCATCATACCTTTCTTGATTGAATGATCTCATCTTTTGCTTTACTGGTTTAAATTTTGAATCCATAGCTAAACAGTGAAATATTTTCCTCAAGTCGATCATCGATATGTCATCATGAGACTAAGCAAATATATTTGAATATTCCTTTAAGACATTTCTATTTTAACCGTTTTGGTTGGCTCTTTAAGGTTTAGTTAAACTTTTTCTAGCTCTTCCACAGGTTTTACTATTTTCAACTCCTAGTTTGTCCTCGGATCATTAACAAAATTAGGATTCATCATGGAAATACAAAATGTTTTCTTAGTCGTGGTTATGTAACAATTTCTGGCTTTTCTCTGGTTGCCTGAAACTACTCTAACCCCATCTTCTGCTAGAAAATTCAATTTAAAGTAGTGGATAGACATTATTGCATTTTCATTTCTGACGAAAGTTCTTCCCATCAATATTTTGTAGAGCATTAGATTATCCACTACTAAAATATTGACCATCATTGTTTTCATATGAGGCTTTTGTCCTATAGTAACAAGAAGCTGACTAGTTTCAAGAGGCATTACACAGCCATCACCAAAACCATACAGGGGAGTTTAGACCATTTCTAGCCTTATGATCTCTATTTTTTGCTCATCCAAGGTTTTCTTAAAAGTAGATCCACAAAGCTCCTTGGATCAATAAAAATCTGGTTCAATTCCATCATTGCCAGGTTTATTGTAACTACTAAGGCATCGTCATATGGATAATTTACTCGGAGGGCATCTTTCTTGGTGAACATTATCGATACCGTATGTATTCTTGATTTTTTTTCTTCATATAAACGTTAAAAAATATTATTTTCTTTAGTATAAATCCTAAATAGTACTTGGAGTAACTTTTCCTTGCCTGATTTAAGTCGCCTACTAGTGTTGGTCCTCCAATAATGATCATTATACTTTAGATGTGATTTCCTCTCTTCATCATCATGCTCGATTATCACTCCTCTATTCGGCCTTGCTACCTATTTAAATAGATAATTGTTTTCAATTAACGTTTCTATTTCCTCCTGTAAAGCATATCACCCATCTGTAGCATGCACATGATCCTAGTAGAAGGCACATATCTTATTTTTGTTTCTCCTTTCTGTTTGTACTCGAGATAGCTCATTTTGATCACCATATTTTGCTCTTTTATATTGTTAAAAAATTTGAGAGAGAAAGGGTTCAAGGGTGTAAATGTCGATCTGGATGTGTTTTCCTCACTAGTTGCAATTGTCTTTTAAATATTTGGCTTCGGGATGACATTTCTATTTTTTTATTCTCATTTGCCTTGTGTTCTCTCATTTTTTGTCTTTCTTCGCCATGTCTTCACCTTTCCACCATTTTTTTTCCTATATTTCTCATCATGCTTCTACATCTTTCCTTATCTTTCTTGTCTTAGCCTCTTTCCTCTACTTCTATGTATAATTAAGCCTACTTATAAGTCTCTTTATAGCTTAAAATGCTTTTCTCTCTACGTGTCCACTAAAATCTACCTATCTATAATGAATAGTTTTAAAGCTCCTACTTTCATCACCTCAACATGATACCGTTCAACAAAGTCTTTCAAATTTTCATTCTCTTCTTACCTTATTGTCATTATATTATTCATGCTTTGAATGGTAAGCTGGCTCTTCTAAATTGTTTCAAGAATTCTTTATATAATTGGGAGAAAGATTTGATGGATCCAGAATTCAGCCATTTATATCAGACCCGAGCTTATCGCTCTAATGTTAAGAAAATTAGTTTGCACATCTCTTCTTCAGTCAATCCATATATTAGCAAAATTGACCTTACCTTACACCTTTCTGCCCTATGTTCGGATATATAGGTGTTTGCTCAAATGAGTTGTCACTTTCACCTTCACGTTCCCTATCTTCATTCATTTTACTCACATTGCTTACTTCAAAAGTCACCATATCTTTTAATAATGATATCTTTTTGTTAAATTTTTCATAAACTGTATCAACTATTAATACTTGATTTTTGTTTGCAAGATGTCAATACTTGATTTTATTTTTATTTTTTTTGCGGAAACAAATCTATTGATGTAAATGTCCTTGAATTTTTTATCCTCCTCTAGTCGGTCAGATATGCAGTGTCTCATATACTTCCCTAATAATTTGGTAGTTTTTGTAAGATAGAAATAGATCAGGGGTGTCGATTGCATAATGATTACCCTCCGATGCTTAATTCAATAAGGGTTATCTTAAATTAAGGTAATTGTTTATAGGGTTTCTTGAAAATAAATAACAAAAACAATAAAAACATTGATTCTAACTTTTGTTTTAAGGCCTTTTTTCGATTACCTTTGACAAAATAACAACCAAGATTTAGAAGCTTTTTCATATCCATTTTCCTTATATTTTAGCCTCTATTTATATGTTCAAAATATTTTCTTATCATAATGGAATAAAACTTCTAATAAGTTTGTACTTTAATAAAACACTTTTATTTGCCTTACCAATAATTCTACTAAGTCTTACCATCCTTATCTTTTTAGGTTAGATTAGGAATCTAATTGATAAAGAGTCTTACTAAAATTTTAACTCAAGTGTTGAAAACTTAATGAATTAAAACTTCTGGTAAATATGACCTGATGATAACTTGAATTGCCATCAATCTTCTAGTCCATATGTTTTAATAAGTGGTTACTCGTTGTGCTCGAAAGTACAATTCAACAATAGTCTAATTTGTCCTCGACCTAAATATATTGTTCTCTTTCATAAGTTACCTAACATTAATTGATATCATTTTGAAGGTGACTTTTGTTGAGGACAAGAACAACACCGAGAATGGCTCTTAATGAAGAGGAAACTGTCATGTTGATGTGGACTATTTAAGCTGATCTAGAGATGAGTTGGCTAATGGGGAATATCATGACCCAATAAATGTTATAAATTTTTGGTTTATGTCATTATTGCATGATATCCACATTATTATTATTATTATTATTATTCAAAAAAATCTAAGATAGCTTTAAACTCATAAGACAAAAGAGAATGAAAAAAATTTGAACTAAGGTTTTTTTTTTTTTTTTATTTCGCTCATTCTCAAATTGCTTCACCGTCCTTTACAACTACTTTTCACAACAGCCCATCATACATGGTGATTGTTAACTTACTGGTTATTTTCTTAGAATTTTTTTTATTAAAAAGATAAATATTTTTAAATTTTAATTTTGTATTATAATTACGAGCTGGTTCGTTAACAGGCCTAGCCATAGTCTATTGTACCTAGACTATTTTTGTAAATTTATTTATATGCACCTCTATTTTATGGGTTGTGTCATCCGACATAATGTAGCTATTAATTTAAATTTTTAGGCAATTTGAATAAAAGATTATTCATCCATACATTTTTTAAAAATAAATATTGGGTTTTTTTTTTAAAAACTTGTCATTTAACTTAGAGCGTAAATATTTTCACACTAATCAATCATGGTAAGCCATGATCAACAATATAAGATGACGACAATAAGTAACAACTAGAGAGCGAGTTGGCGCCTTAAATAAAATTGGGTGTATTTTTTAAGATTTTCAAAATTAGTAGAATGTAAACTGAAATTCATCATAACTTATATGTAAAATATTCTATTACAATCAAATAATCAAGATTTAAAAATCTCTAATTAAAATAATGTAAAAAAATGTCTTCAACTTTTATTAATAGGAGGAACTTTTAAAGAAAAATCATAGATGTAAGTGATGACTTTTTTCGATACTACTTGTTACAATATTAACTTGAAATGTTAGCATATTAACTTGAAATATATTACCATTTTTCAACATAATCTATTATAATATTCAACGTATAATTCTCTATGATTAATTAGGTTAATTTATTTACCTTATTTAAGTTGTCGCCTTAACTATAAAAGGGTGAGCATATATATAGTTTTTAACTAGAATTGAAGAGTAAATCATTCGAGCAGTTATACCAAAAAAAAATCTCAAGTAGTTTTGGCATTACAAAATTTAAGTAGAAGACTTTGAATAGAAGGTATAAAAGTATTAATAAACCATGAAAGATTTTTATAATGAAAACTTTCCCATACTTCTACATGTTCCTCAAAAACTTCATCAGTCTTGGTTTCTCCATTAATGAGCTCTTCCGTTTTACTAGTGACATAATGTTAGAATCGATGACCAATGAGAAAGACATACATCTGTTAGGCTTAGATATTATAGTGGGTGCCATCCAGAATAATATTTGTAGAATGAATAACACCATTAATAGAAGACAATGAAAAATTAGAGATGTAGAAATAGACACAACAATGAGAACCAGTTTGACAAATTGAGGGAGGTAGGTTGTCACGTCCCCGCCAGTGGGGTTCACACGTGACAACTGCCACAGACCCTCGAGAGACATTCTAAATCTCTGAATGTCTCTCAGGCCTGTAAGGCTACTTGGGTACCTCTCTTTATATAATTATTTACATAAACTTGTCTCTCCTAAACATTTTCAAATCATCTCACAAGTAAATGTATACTTAATTTAAAATATATACAGGGTACATATCAAATTACATTATTTTCTATCCATAATTACATATATACAACAGTTTCTCAAAACATACCCAATAGACTCTTAAATATGTTGATGAGTCGAGGATAAGAATGATACATAAGGGTCTTATACCTTTAATTGATCACCACCACCACCAATTATCGTTCTTAACTACACTTGATTTCCTGAAAGTGGAAGGTGAGGAAAGTGAGTATACGGGGTATACTCTGTGAGTGGATAAAAATATATTTTAAGAAAATTATTTATAAATACACGTAAAACAATTTATTTTAATGAAAAAATTGCTTGTTATTTGAAAATCATTGAGCTGACTCCCTTTCTCGGTAATTACCTTGGCTGTGGTAACCTCAAGACCGTAAGTGGATTTTATACACGAAGAACAATGCTCTTATAATAAAGTAATCTTTTTGAAGATAAAGAATGGATGATAATTGCAAAATTGGCCCACCACTGAAGTTGGCCTCGAGTAGTCACATGGTGATACTCATGACTGTCCTCGACAGTCCCGCAAGTAGGCAACCCATAACATCTATCCATATAATTGCCTCATCTACGACGCACTCACCTAGGCAACCTCTTAATAGGTCTATCCCTAAACTATTTTCCTGTAGCTACAGTCATAAACAAACCTAGCTCACCTAGCTATATCATTAACATAATCCACAAGAGTTTCACAAACATAAACATTTATAAACACATCATTATTAACCATAAAAAGGGTTTTACATTATCAATATCAATCTTGTTCTCATGGCTAAACAATTTAAACTACAGGCCATTTACATTTATTTTAAAATGATAATAATATCACTATTTCTTACTTCGTAAAGCGATAAGTTTATAAAACAATTTTAATATATCAAAAACATGTAAAATCCAATCATAGATAAGAGAGAGTCACCACTCTCACAATTAACCCTTGTGCCCACTAGGTTCCACTTGATGATTATCGGTGCATAATATCACACATGCTTAGTCTCATGAATTTTAATATTTCGAATAATTATAACATGCACTAAATGCAATGTTCGTGAATAACATGTCTATAATTCCTTAGTTTGACATACATTACATTACGAGGCTTAACTAATGAGACCATTTATCCGATTCTTAACAATGGAATCCCATGGCCGTAAATATCCAAATTCACATATATTTTCATCATAGTACTTCAATTAATACTACTTAATACCATTTAACATTTCATACACGACATCATTGAAATCCCCAAACTTTCATTTTTGTCTAAATGGACATACTCATTCCAAACAACGTTCTATGCTTATTTATAACATCATATAGTTCTAATTAGCACAAACTAACACAAATATGTTTTCTATACGAAATTAATTGAAAATTTCGGATGAACAATAAAACTCATATTCCAAATATTGCAAAATCTTAAAATTTAACTTATAACGAGTTATTAGACTTATCGGTACTCTACAGAAACTCTTAAAAACTTCAAATCTCCGTTTAAATGCAAAAGTCTCAAATTTTTCTCGAAACCAAATTTGGTCCTTGTTGTTTCTTGCTTTTTCTTAGTTCAAAATTGATATCAAATCAAAAAGAAAAGGAAGGGTAATCATTTGGTAGCGAAAATTTGACGAAATTTGGGAGAAATTTGGAGAAATGTAGAGATAGAGTGAGAGAATGTATTTTTAGAGAGAGGAAAATGTGAAAAACTATTGAAGGGCTTGAGTATATATATATATATATATAAATGATAAAAGACCTAAATGCCTTTAAAAACTTTGAAAATATTTGAAAAATGCAAATTTCGCGACTAGTCGGTCGACCGATTTCTCTCCTTCACCCAAAATAGCTACTACTGATCAACCGGTTCCTCTAACCAGTCGACTAGTTGTTATAGTACCGCTACAATACCGCCCAACACATATACTGCTGGTTGACCAGTTGCTAAAGTGTCGCTACAGTACTTTGTTTTCACTGTTTAAAAATCTTACGATTTGGTCTCTGAAAACTTTGTAGTTTAGTCTATTTTTCAGTTTTCGAACAATACAAATAAGTCCATATTCTAGGTTTCAAAAATATATCTTTAAGTGTATTATGAAAGTGTTAAAACTAAGTTTTTTTTGCATAAAATAATTGAGCTCACAACATTGCACATTGAGAATAATTTAGATTGTCATTTCTTGTGGTTTACAATTCTATCCCCCTTAGAAAAATTTTGTCTCTAAAATTCCACTTTCCACTATAGAAGTTTCTGAACAATACAAATAAGTCCATATTCTATGTTTCAAAAATACTTCTTTAAATTATTATGAAAGTGTTAAAACTAAGTTTTTTTGTATAAAATAATTGAGCTCACAACATTGCACACTGAGAATAATTCAGATTGTCATTTCTTGGGGTTTACAATTCTACCCCCCTTAGAAAAATTTTATCACTAAGAACTCAAAATTTGACGCATCTGGTTACTGAAATAGGTGGGGGTAATGTTGTCGCATCTAATGTTTGAGTTTTCATGTCATTTCTTCAATTGTGGCACTCCGCCATAAGACTTTTACCATAGGAATTACCTTACTTCTTAACACTCATTCCTGTCGATCCATGATTACTATCGGTTGAACTTCATAATTCAAGTTTTCTCAAAGTTCAATGGGTGAAGGTCTGATGATATATGAAGAGTCGGGAACATATTTCTTTAACACCGAGATATGAAAGATGTCGCGTATTTGTTGCATCTCTAGGGGTAATTCCAGCCTGTATACTACTGAGCCAATTTTCTCAATGATCATGAAAGGCCCAATATATCAAGGATAAAGCTTCCCTCAATTTCTAAACTGAATTACGCCTTTCCAGAGTGATGCCTTCAAAAATACCATATCACCTATATCAAATTCGAGAAATCTCCTTTGGTGGTCTACATATAACTTCTGCCTATCTTAGGCCGTCTTCAGTCTCTCTCAAATTATACCTTTTCTAAGGTTATCTCGATCAGTTCAATATTTTCGAGTTTCCTTTTACCTACTTCATCCCAACATAAACGTGTTTTGTACTTTCTTCCATATAGTGCTTCATAAAGAGCCATACAAATACTAGCTTGGTAGCTATTACTATATGCAAATTCAATCAATGGAATATATGTATCCCAATTACCTTGAAAATCCAACACACATACTGCTCGCCGCATGTTTTCTAACGTCTATATGGGCCTTTCTAACTAATCATCGGTCTGAGGATGGAAAGCAGAACTAAAATTCAAGGTAGTACCTATTGCATTCTGAAGTCTTGGCCAGAATCAAGATGTGAAACAGGGATCTCGATCTAATACAATGGTAATTGGTACCCCATGAAGTCTAATCACTTCTGCTATGTACAATCTTGCCAATTTATCCAATGAGTACTTGATTCAATGGGTAAGAAATGTGCTGATTTTGTACGTTTGTCAACGATTAACCAAATAGTATCGTGTCCGGCTTGTGTTCTGGGTAAACCCACTACAAAATCCATTGCGATGTGTTCCAATTTCTATTCTGGTATCGGTAAGGGTTGAAGTGTCCCTGCTAGTTTCTGATATTCTGCCTTTACTTGCTAACAAACAATACATCTGGCCACATATTCAGCTATGTTTTTTTTCATGCTTGACCACCAGTAATTCTTTTTGATAGTACGATACATCTTGGTATTGCCTGGATGCATGGCAAATGCAGAACAATGAGCTTCTTCCAAAATTGCTCTTCTTAACTCATCATCTTTAGAGACACAAATTCTACCTTTCATAGTTAAAATCCCATCTTGTATAAAATAAAAGTCATTTAGTTTGCCATTTAAGATCTCTTGATGCAATTTAATTAATTCCTCATCTTATATATGTTTTTCCTTGATCTGCTATCCTAAGGTTGGTCTAACTACAAAATGAGCTATAAATGCTCCATTTTGATTGTATTCCATTGTTACTTTCAACCTCTTTAATTCTAAAAGTACTGGTATGGTGATTGATGATTTTTTGCTTAATGAACTAACACCATATTAGCTTTACCCGGGTGGTAATTAATTATGAGGTTATAGTCTTTAACGAGTTCTAACCATCGCCTTTGTCTCAAATTCAACTTCGTTTGGGTAAGTAGATACTTCAAACTCTTGTGGTATGTGAAAATCTGACACTACTCTCCGTACAAATAGTGTCGCCAAATTTTTAATACGAAGACTACTGCTACCAATTCCAAGTTATGAGTAGAGTAATTAACTTCATGCTTCTTTAACTGCCAAGAAGCATAAGTAATCACCTTCTTGTTCTGCATCAGTACACACCCAAGTCCTTATTTAGAGGCATCATTATACACAACATACCCACCTCCCAGTGTAAGTAGTGTTAAAATTAGAGCAGAGGTGAGTCGATATTTCAATATTTGGAAACTCTGCTGACACTGCTCATCCTACTCAAACTTCACCTCTTTTCTCATTAATAGTATTAACGGGGCGGCTAATAAAGATAAACCTTCCACAAACCTATGATAACAACCCACCAACCCTAGGAAGCTTTAAATCTTTGCAACGTTCTTTGGCCTTTCCTATTGCACTATTGCTTCAATCTTGCTGGGATTAACAAAAATTCCTTCCTTTGAGACCACATGTCCCAAGAACACTACCTCTCGAAGTCAGAATTCACATTTTGAAAACATGAAAAATAATCCTCTTTCTCTCAGTGTCTATAGTACAATCCTAAGGTGTTGGGCATGTTCTTTCTTGATTCTTAAGTATACCAAGATGTCATGTATGAAAACAATCACAAACTTGTCAAAATAGGGGTGGAATACTCGATTCATGAGATCCATAAATGCGGCTGGGGCATTGGTTAACCTAAACGTCATTACAAAGAACTCAAAATGCCCATAATGAGTTCAAAAAGCTGTCTTGGGTACATCACTCTTTCGAATCTGCAATTGGTAATAACTCGACCTTAAATTAATCATTGAAAATATACTGGTACCTTGCAACTGATCAAACAGATCATCAATCCTCAGCAGTAGGTACTTGTTCTTAATTGTGACCTGATTCAACTGTCAATAATCTATGCATAATCGTAGGGTCTTATCCTTTTTTCAAATAGACAAAATTGGTGAACTCTAGGGTGACATGCTTGATTGAATAAATCCTTTATCAATTAAATCTTGATGTTACACCTTTAATTCCATAAGTTCAGTTGGTGCCATGTGATATAGGGGTATTGATATATGTGTAATGCCTGGCACTAATTCTATACTGAAGTTGAATTATCTGTTTAGTGGTAGTTTTGACAACTCATATGGAAATACGTCTGAAAATTCTCATAATATTGGCACTTGTTCTATCGGATACCCTAAAATCGAAGTATTAATTACGTGTGCCAAATATGCTAGACAGCCTCTCCTTATTAATCTCTACGCTTCTATTGCCGACATAACACATGTGAGAAACACATTACACTCTCTCATCATCATTAACTTTGGTTCCCCGATCTCTTACACACAACTTGTTTGTGAAACAATCAACTGAGGCTCGATGTTGAGATAACCAATCCATTCCCAAAATGGCCAAAATCTTACATTCTTAAAGGGATTAGGTCAGCTTCTAATTCTACTCCATTTACAATAATAGCAAAGTCTCTAAAGACTATCTTCCTTAACAGTTTCTGCCCCAAAGAGTTGTGGACTATTAATTCTTGATTTAGGGAAGACAACTCTTTATCAGCATGAGATGCAAATGCAAGGCTAATAAATGATCTATTGGAACTTAGATCAATAAGGATGTATTCATCTTGAATGAATATGGTAACAGTACTTGTCACCACTTTAGGATTAATTTGAGCTAGTTCTTGATTAAGGACAAACACACGAGTCTGCACTCTACCTTAACTCCTTAGAGAACTTGACAGTATTATGGAAGAACTACCCACTCCTAACCTTCTATCCACTGGAACTGTAGATTGACCCATTAGTTATTGATGTGATAGGTAAGTAAGATTCTAACTGGTTGTTGGTTGACTACTGGTTTCATTTGGATCAAACTAGGTCAATATTTCTTCCATGCCTTGGCTGCCCACAGTGAAAACACATTTGGGGCATTCTACACGAACCATTGTGGTACTTCTTACAGTTCATACATTTATCCTTTCCTTGCCTTTGTCCAAAACTCTGTGCTAACCCTTGAGCTAATAATGTAAATTGAGATGACTTCTGACTTTGTGGAGAAAATGGAGAATTACTAGCAAGACTAGTTTGGGGCATTACTACGACTTTTTTTAGACGGTTGCACCATCTGTATATTAAAATCTTTTCTCTTCTAAAACATAACTTGAGACTTTTTTTCCCCTACTAGCTTTTCCACCCATAGAGCCAATTGAATCAACTCCTTATAGTTCTGATTCCTAGTCAACGACATCTTTTCTCTAATTTCAAAGTTTAACCCCTTCTTAAACTTGGCACATAAACTATCTTTATTGCCAAATTTAGATATAAATTCCACCAACTCTCTTAACTAAGTTTCATATTTTGTCATTGTTTTCTCCATGTTTAGCTTCAGGAACTCTTGCTTCTTCTTATTACAATGGAAAAGGTTATAATATTGGTCCTTAACCTCTTGCTTAAACTCATCTTAAGTCAAAGGTGATGTCGACCTTGCCTGAGTATTTTCCCACCATGTAGCTGCACTATTCTTTAACAGTAGAGTAGCTACCTTCAATTTAATATCATTCTCTTCCTATATTCTCCAGGACTTTCTTTACCTTCTTTAACCATTTATTAGTTATTATCTCATCTATCGTACCACTAAATGGTACACTTCTAAGTTGTCTAATCTCCTTTATAAGCTTGGAGAGTTTTAGAACTGATTTAAATAGTTTGGTTGTTGGTTGTGCTATAGTAGTCACTGGATATGGATAGGGATATAGTGTTGGCCCTAGTGGCCCTTATGTCTGAAAAGACCCTTGTGTATTCCAATATGCCATAAAAGGTGTCCAGACCTCTAGGGTCATCGGAGGAGGCATTTTCGCTCTTGGTTGCGGATATTGAGGTAGAGACACTCGCTGTTCCTTAGTTTTAAGTGGTACTATAAACGACGAAGCATCTTGTTCCAAATCAGGAACAATTTCTCTCAGTGATTTACCCCTTCCTCTACTAGATCGTAGCGACATTATTTACTACAAAAAAAAGTTCACGAGTTTAAAATCTATGTATATTGGTGGTGATCAATCCTTAAGACTCAACTCACTCATTGTCCACTTAGTACTTTTCAAAATTCAATTAAAAATCAGGTAAAACAGTTTGAGATAAGTTCAAACACATTTTCAAAAATATTTTTCAAAACTAGGCTTTGATACCAATCTAATTGCCACGCCCCCGCCAGTGGGGTTCATATGTGATAACCGCCATAGATCCTTGAGACACATTGTAAATCCCTAAACATGTCTCTCAGACCTGTAAGGCTGCTTGGTTACCTGTCCCCATATAATTATTTACATAAATTTGTCTTTCTGAGACATTTTCAAATTATCTCACAAATAAACGTATACTTAATTTAAAATACATACAAGGTACAAATCAAATTACATTATTTTTTATCCACAATTACATGCATACAACATTTTCTCAAAACATACCCAGTGAACTCTTAAACATGTTGGTGAGCCGAGAATGAGAATGATACCTGAGAGTCTTATACCCTTAATTAATCATCACCACCAATTATCATTCTTAGCTACACTTGATTTCCTGAAACTAGAAGGTGAAGGGGGTGAGTAAACAGGGGTATACTCTGTGAGTGGATAAAAATATTTTTCAAAAAAATCATTTATAATGCGTGTAAAATAATTTATTTTAATGAAAACATGGCCTGTTATTCAAAAATCATTTGACTGTCTCCCTTTTCCGGTGATTACCTTAGCTGTGGTAACCCCGAGACTGTCAATAAGTTTTATACACGAAAAATAATTCTCATATAATAAAATAATTCTTTTTAAGATAAAGATTGCATGATAATTTATAAAACTAGCCCACCACTGATGTTGGCCTCGAGTAGTTACGTAGTGATACTCATGACTATCCTTGACATTCCCCGCAGGTGGGCAATCTATAATATCCACTCATATAACTGCCCCACCTACGATACACTCATCTAGGCGACCTCTTAATAAATCCATTCCTAGGTTACTTCCCTGTAGCTACAGTCACAGACAAACCTAGCCTATTCGTCCATATTGTCATGACCACCCCTCTGTAAAGCGGCCTACCTTACGAGAAACACCCTAAATTGGTTAGGCTACTACATGCTAAAATAATTTATGTCATGTTGTCTAGTAATATCGTTATTTTGATAATAATGTTTAATTCTCGTATGTTGAGAATACCTCAACAACCATGCAATGCATTGCCCATCTGTGGCTTCATAATCTTATGAATAATGACATGTTTAAAGTATAAAACATTTTATTTCTAATAGATTTTGCAAATTGAATAGAAAAGAAATAACTTTACTAAACTTAGTCTAATATTTATATAATGTTCAAAAATAAAATGAAGTGAGATAATTATATAAATATATAGCATATTAACAATCCAAAAAGAATGATGAGTACATCATAATGTATAACTGCTCCGTGGTTATACGTCATAAACAAAAATACGTAATGCCCACAATAACGACACTATACAATGGGTATACAAAATGGCAACAATTCCGCAAAGAGTTTGGATATACCGCGAGTTACTGTTGCAATGCTATGGAGGAGTCTAGTAGCTGGGATGAACTTGCAAAACTAGGAACTATAAAACAGTGAGCTAATAAGCCTAGTGAGTAGGTCACTTGACCTATGCTCCAAAATACCTCAGCAACGTAACTAAAATATATCTCAACTATATAATCACAGTACAACGCCACATAGCATAGCATACAATTATGGTTGTCAACTTTAGATTATCTTCCTTATAAATATATCTCCATTACCCCATTCTCTCTAAGGTCATAGTTTGCAAGAATAATACTTCAATACCCTTATCGACTGTTGGGCCGTCGCCCTTATGAATAACATCAAAGTATCATTAATATTAGGTCTCACACACTCCCATTCTATCTAGGGTCATTGCCCACAAGAATAGGCACTTATTATCCTATTCTCTCTAAGGCCATAGCCCGCAAGAATAGATACTCAATATCTTATTTTTTCTAAAGCTGTAGCTCGCAAAAATAGGCACTTAATATCCTATTCTCTCTAAGGTCGTAGCCTGCAAACTAGGCACTCAATATCCTATTCTCTTTAAAGCCGTAACCCACATGAATAGGTACTCAACACATTATTCTCTCTAAGGCCATAGCCCGCAAGAATAAGCATCAAACATGGTTGCTATTGGGTCGTTGCCTTGAGAGGACCCTCATGCACACTATCATTATCATGGACCCTCACGCATCAACTATTATTGTTACTTAAAGTTTACAACTCATATACGCTCACATATATGTCATACATTATTAGTTCATCAATCAACAAGTTATTTAGACATTTTATCAAACACTTGGTATACAACTAACATGCATTCATATAATTTAGACAATTTCATACACTTTATGGTGTGATTTTCATAATTTATTCATCACATCATGCATTGCATTATTCATAACAACATACCTAAGCATTGATTTCACAATATGTTAACAAGTGATCCTAAACCAATATCTCCTAATCTTTTAATTTTTTAATACCCAATATTAGAATTATTCACTCAAACAAATTCTTACTAATAGCCTATTCATCACATTATTTATAACAACATTTTCAAATCAAACAACTAAGACTTAACCAATTGTAAACCTTATCTATTTTATCCTCTTAAATTCAAGAAAAATTATAACTTATAATGAGAAACCTACTCACCAAGAGCTTATCCGGCCTTTACAAGGCAAAAATTTTAATTTTTGATGTTGAATTACGAAAAAAATTAAACTTTTTGACAAAGCTACAATGAAACTTTGGGGACTGTTCTGGCATTGTTCTGGTGACTTTTTCAATAGTTTAAATTGAAATATGATTTTCTTTGTCAACATGATTCAGTGACGCAAATAGTGCATCAATCTGACCTGTGTACGCAAAGTTATAACTAAAATTATTTTCTTTCTGTACTCTCTCTTTTCTTCCTTTTCTCTATCTCTTTATCTACTCCTTTGAAAATGCCCCCTACAAGTCTATTTATAGCTATCAAGGGCAAAATTATCATTTTAGATAAATTATTATTTTGAGGTAAAATTGTTATTTTTTGTCCTGTTCCTTATCCCGGCCTACGTTTTCTGATCCGTTATCGTAGTAAACTCTATTTTCACCCCCTAATTCATTTGCGAGATTTTTACGAAAAACATCATAACTTTATCATTCCTTACCTAAATTGAGTATCGTTTGCGGTGTTGGACTCAACGCATCATGAACTTCCTTTCGCTCTTAAAACGTATGGAAAACTATGTTACTATAGATAGGTTACTTTGGAAATTGAGCTTGTTTTTTACACATTTAGCATAAAGAGCCATAACTTTCTCAATACTTATCCAATTCAAGCACTGTTTATGGCATGAAAACTTAGACATTACTAGCTTTCATCAAGTATTAACTAGAATAAATTTTGATATTTCTATAGTAACTATGCCTAAATTACCAAAATTCCTCTAATCCTATTTCTATTTTCTTTACGCCTAAATCAACAAACTAATTATACATGAACTATTATACTCTATAAATTTTAAATTTGGGATGGGTTCTACAATTTCACCTTCCTTAACAATCCTCAAGTGGATAACCTATAACATTCACCCATATAAATACCCCATTTGCGATGCACTCACATAGGCGGCCTCTTAATAAGTCCGTACTTCCCTGTAACTACAGTCACAAACAAACCTAGCCTACCAGGCCATATCACTAATATAATCCACATGAGTTCCACAAATATAAACATTTATAAACCCATTATTATCAACCATACAAAGAGTTTTACATTATCAATATCAATCTTGGCCTCATGACCAAACATATTTTGATTCAAACTACAATCCATTCACATTTATTTTAAAACAATAATAATATCAATATTTCTTACTTCATAAAGCGACAAGTTCATAAAACAGTTTCAATATATCAAAAACATGTAAAATCCACTCACAGCTAAGGGAAGTTCACCACTCCCAAAATTAATCCTCATACCCATTAGGTTCCACTCGCTGATTATCAGTACTTAATATCATATATGCGTAGTCTCATGAATTTTAATATTTTGAATAATTATAACATGCATTAAATGCAATGTTCGTGAATAACATGTCTACAATTCCTTAGTTTAATACACATTACATTACGAGGCTTAACTAACGATGCCATTTATCTAATTTTCAACAATGGAATCCCATGGCTGTAAATATCTAAATTCACATACATTTTCATCACAGTACTTTAATTAACATCACTTATTACCATTTAATATTTCATATACGACATCATTGAAATCCCCAAATTTTCATTTTCGTCTAAACAGACATACTTATTTCAAACAACGTTTTACGCTTATTTATAATATCATATGGTTGTAATTAGCGCAAACTAACATAACTACGTTTCATATGCAAAATCAATTGGAAATTTTGGATGAATAGTAAAACCTATTCCAAATATTATAAAATCTTAAAATTTAACTTATAACGAGTTATTAGATTTACCAGTACTCCATAAAAACTCTTAAAAACTTCAAATCTCTATTTAAATGCAAAAGCCACAAATTTCCCTCAAAACCCAAATTTGCTTCTCGTCGTTTCTTACTTTTCTTATCTTAAAATCGGTATCAAATCGAAGATGAGAGGACAGGTAATTATTTAGTGGCGAAAATTTGACGAATATTGGGAGAAATTTGGAGAAATGTAGAAAGAGTGAGAGAACATAGTTTTAGTGAAAGAGAAGAGAGTTTAAAGTTTTTAGAGAGAGAAAAGTGTGAAAAACTATTGAGAGGCTTGAGTATATATAGAAAAATGATTAAAAAAAACTAAATGCCTTTAAAAACTTTAAAAATTTTCGAAAAAGCCAAATTTTGCGGTAAACCATTCAACTGGTTGCTTCTTTTCACCCAACATAGCTACTGCTGTTCGATCTACTCCTCTAACCGGTTGACCTGTTGCTACAGTACTGCTACAATACTTGGTTTTAACTGTTTAAAAATCTTGAGATTTTTGTCCCTAAAAACTTTGCAGTTTAGTCCCTTTATCAGTTTTCGAACAATACGAATAAGTCCATATTCTAGGTTTCAAAAATGCATCTTTAAGTGCATTATGAAAATGTTAATACTATGTTTTTGCATAAAATAATTAAGCTCACAACATTCCACATTGAGAATAATTCATATTGTCATTTCTTGGGGTTTACATAGGTAACCCTTGTCGAAGCTCTTTCGAAGACTAGGGTCAAACATGGGCTGGTGTTAGTGGCCGAAGATGGTTGGCTTTCAATGATCAGAGATATTTATTAAAGAGCCCCAAAAAAATACCAGAGTCATTGGAGAAGACAACCAATAACAACGAGCAAATGCATGGCTATATGGTAAGGTAAGTGGGGACGTATGGAAGCTACGGGCATGATTTTTGAGCAACGCATACGGAATGGGATTAAGCCAAAAATGATAGGTGATAAGGAAGATTTTTATAGTAATTAAACATGAAAGGCTTTGAAAATCAAGAAACGGTCACGGGATACTAAAAAAAATCAATAAATAGCAGCAAGACACCATAAAAACAACCCAAGAAACCTTCAAAACAGGTCTGATACCATTCAGAAAATAAAAAAAAAAGAGAGAGAGATTGAAACTCACAAGAGAAATCTTGAATTTTATGAAAGTGATAGCTTAAATAAGGTAAATAAATCAACCTAATTAATTCTAATTAATCATAAATATTATAAGATTAATACAGTAGTAGAATATGTTGAATTTAGTTTAATTAGATATATTTATTTATCTTATTTAAACTAACACATTCAACCATAAAAGGGTGACCATTTGTATAGTTTTCATTCATGAAATACAAGACTTCTCTGGTGAGTCTCAATCTCTCTCTTCTTCTTCTTATATTTCTTCATGGTATTAAAGTATTTTCATATGTTACCACTAATCTTACCACTAATGATTTTGCCTTTTTACTTAGACAATCTTAGGCGAATATTGTTGTACTCTTACTCTATATAAATGAAATAGTTATCACTATTAATGATATTCCACGATTCATTTGTTGGATTATATGGCCTAAAACATGCATTAATTTAAGTTTTATTTCATATATCAATATATATGTATAAATGTAAGGTTTTTGAACTTTTTTACCTTTTCCAAGCTTTAAGTTGATGAAGATTAGTTATAAACACATGTAACCTCTTCAATCTACACCTTGAAAAACTCTTGAAAGCTTGAAGTAAACCCTTTTCTTCTATGGAAAATTTTGAAAGAAAAAACTCATTTTTCTCTCTTGTTTTTCCCTTTATCGGCCAAAAAGAAAAACAAACCAATTTGATTTTCAATTGCCAATCTCTTTCTCGGTAAACCAAAGATAATGCGCCACCTTTACTTTTTAAAATGATAATATATATATATATATATATATATATATTGCCTTTTCTATCACATGGATTAAATTAAAACCTTTCATTTTCACTTTTCCATACATGGCAAAAATTAAAGCAAGTGCTAGCTAATTATTGACCAATTTTTGTTATAATTATTCAATCATTTAAATTATAATAATTAATAAGTAAATATTTTATTTAATTAATTATTATGGTATTACCATAATACCACTCTTTATAGAATTTATCATAAAATCCTTTTATGAAATTTACTATAATGACATTATATTTAATTATTAATAATTAATAAGTAAACACTTTATTAATTAATTATTATGGTGTTACCATAATATCCTTTTATGGAATTGGTTCATGGATAATTATCAAAATAACAATTAAGTATATGTAACTAATTAAAGAATTATAAATACACACATATATAACACTTATATATACACACATATGTTTAATTTTTCGGCTTATTAAATTATTTTTAAAGGTGCTAACCTTTTACGAATAATTTTCTCTCTCACATATGGCTTCCAAAGGTTTAAAAATATTAGTGTGACCATGAAGGTTTAAAATGAATTAGCTGTGAGTTATATTCGAATAATTCGAAACTCAACAACTATGGTTGGCATCTAGTAATTCGTCATAATCCCTAATCCATAATGAAGTAATTCTTTTATCAACCCTTGCTTGGATTGTACATACTGTGTAGATAAAATCCTTCTATTGTCCAATCCTAATCAAATTAGAGTTCATGGAATGTCAAAACCCTAAATTTGATTTTTTACAAATGGTCGATCAGTATATCCTGAACTTGCCCCCATGAACTCTTCATGTGACATTTATTTTGCTTTGATCAAAGAATTGATTTCAAACATTTATTTACATTTGTTTAGGAACTTGAACCTGGATAGAGTTAGCGAAAACATTTAGTCCTTTTGAACAAGTCAACATATCTCATCTTGACAATCATCTGAATTATTATATAAACCACGCATAACCAAACTGATTTTATTATATAAGACATTATTAGTCACATGCTTATATATCATATGAACTATGCGTGTCTATATAAAATCTAACTCTGGCATCTTAGGTTAAAGGATCACATCGCACATTAATATAATTTTTTTTATAAATCATTGACTATATGCATACCATGTAATTTATCATTCTTTGGTCAAGTTTGATAAATAGTTCTCTAATTGTAAATCTATACTAATACTCTTGTGAAATGAATCTCATTATTACCCTCACTAATACCATCTTATGATATTCATAGGCGGTATTTAGTATGCTTACTATGTAATATTGATACCCAGTCTATATCACTTCCGTAGGAAATAAATTTGATAATTTTATTTAACTATTAAATAAATTATCTGGACAATTCACATACATACTTTATTATATAGCATAAATAAATAAAGAAAGCAACATTCATATGTGAATAAAAAATTCTTTCTTTTATTTATTATATAAATATTCACAAGCCCTGAAACCAACAACATGAATGGTTTCTAGGGCGTACACTAACAATCTCCCACTTGAACTAAAGTCATTCCTAGTTGTATCGTATACACATCTTCTTAAGATGATAGTCCAGTTGTTTTTGTGTCATCGCTTTAATTAGTGGGTCAGCTATATTGTTCATTGAAGATATTTTATGTATAAGTATCTCTCCAACTCCAACGAACTTTCTCAAAATATGATATTTTTACTAAATATGTTTGGACTTTTAGTGTGCTCTTTGTTCTTTAGCCTGTGCAATAGTTCCAATATTGTCACAGAACACAGTTATAGGAATATATTAAGCTTCAATAATGGAGTCTATTGTTGTAGCTTGTTTGAAACTCTTTTAACTAACAGCATCCCCATTACACACAAAAATGAATTTGGATGTAGACTTTCTATCATCCATATCTGATTAAAAATCAAAATCTGAGTATCTCTGAATGCTCAACTCTTGACATTCATAACTCAAAATTAAATCCTTAGTCCTTTTTAAATATTTAAGGATTGTCTTAATGGCTAACCAATATTTTTTCCCTGGATTTGCCTAATATCTACTCGTAACACTTACAACATATACTATATTAGGTCTTGTAAATAACATTACATATATTAAACTACCTATAACCGAAGCATAAGATACATTATGTATCTGTAGTGCCTCTTCATTAGTCTTTGGATTAAAATTTTTAAAAAGATTTAGACCATGATTGAAAGGCAAGAGACCTCTTTTTGGGTTCTCCATGTTGAACCTTTTCAACATTTTCTCTTTGTACAATTTTTGGGATAATCCTATTATCCTTTTCGCTCTATCTCTATAGATACGAATTCCAAGGACATAGGTCACTTCTCTTAAGTCTTTCATCGAGAAAGTTCTGGATAATCAGATTTTCACCTCAATCATTATGCCAACATCATTTCCCATTAATAATATGTCATCCATATATAATACAAAGAACATGATTGCATTATCTTTAACCCATTTATAAACACAAGGTTCATCTGGGTTTTGTATGAAGCTTCCAGTTTTGTGAAGCTTGCTTCAATCCATCAATGGATCGATGCAATTTGCATACCTTATTTCTATCTGCAATGGACACAAACCCTATAGGTTGCTGCATATAAATGGTTTCTTCAAAAAACCCATTAAGAAATACAGTTTTAACATCCATCTACCAGATCTCATAATCATGGTATGTTGCAATGGCTAGTATAATTCGAATGGACTTAATCATGGCTACTAGTGAAAAGATTTTCTCATAATCTATATATGCCTTTTGCTATAAGCCGTACTTTGTAGGTCTCTACCTTGCCATCCTTACCAATCTTTCTCTTAAATATCCATTTGCATCCAATAGGAATAATTCCTTTTGGTGGATCTACAAGTGTCTAGACTTGGTTGGCATATGTGGATTATATTTCAGAATTCATTGCTTCTAGCCATTTTCCTGAATCTTTATCTAGGATTGTTTCTTCATAACTTCTAGGATCATCTACATGATCAACTTCTCCCACTAGGCAAGATTTAAAATCATGCTCATGGAAAAGTTTGTATCGCTTTGGAGGTCGCGATACTCTAAAAGATTTTTGAACTGGAATAGGTACCGATGTTTGTTGACCAGAAACTTTTTCATCAGTGTCGTTGATTTGAGCATCTAAGAACTTCTCTTTGAGCTCAATATTTCTTCCTACACTAACTTCTTCTAAGAATTCTTTTTTTAAGAAACGTGCATTTCGACTGATTAATATTCTTTAATCAAACAGGAAGTAAAAAATAATATCCTAAACTATTTTTAGGATATCTTATAAATTGAGCCTTCTATGTTTAGCATCTAATTTATCAGTGTTAACAATTTAACATAAGTTGGACACCAAATTCTCATATATTTGAGACTCTGTTTCTTTTCACTCCATATCTCTTATAGAGTCTTTTGGACTGATTTTGACAGGACTTTACTTAAAAAATGCACAGCGATTAGTAAGGCATATCCATAAAGAAGTTGGTAAATCTGTAAAATTTGCCATCGATCGTACCATATCTAATAAGGTATAATTCTTCTTTTCTACTACACCATTTAGCTGTGGTGTATAGGGAGAAGTTAACTGTGATATAATTCCATTATCTTTTAAGAATCTTTGAAATTTTGTACTTAAATATTCTCCTTTACGATTTGATCGTAAAGATTTAATACTCTTTCCAATTTATTTTTCTACTTTATTCTTAAATTATTTGAACATTTTAAAGGATTTAAATTTATATTTCATTAAATACACATATCTATACCGTGACATATCATCAGTAAAGGTAATGAAGTACTAAAATTCTCCTCTTGCTTGGGTACTAAATGGTCTACACTCATCTATATGTATAAGTTCTAACAGTTCCTTAGCTCTCTCACTTTTACTCTTAAAAGGTGATTTGGTCATTTTACCTTGAAGACACGATTCATAAGTTAGAATAGGTTCTGAACATAATGAACTTAAAAGCCCACTATTTCCAAGTTGATTTAATCGATTATCTTCGATATGACCTAATTTATGATGTCATAGATATTTATAATTTGAATTATCTCGAATTCTTTTATTAGTAATAGATTATATTAAATGACTTTTATTTAATTCAATGACATATAAACTATTTATATTTTCTGCTCTACGAATTAGTACATTTCTCAAATATATTAAACATTCATTTTCATTAAATTGTACATTGTAACCATATTTACATAATACGGATATAGAAATAATGTTTCTAGTAATATTAGAAAAATACAAAACATCATTTAATCTAAAAAGGTATCCAATTGACAGCCTCAACTTGAGCTTCTGTAGCAACAGTTACTCCATTAGCCATCCTCAAAATGATCTCGCCTCTAGACAGTGTATAATTATTTAGCATTGCCTGTAGAAAGGCACAAATATGAGATGTAGCTGCTGAATCTAATATCCAAGAATAATGATCAGAAATAACATTTAATTCATAATCAATCATATAACAGCAATACATACCTGCTCGAGCCTTCTTAAGATTGCCGAGGTATAGAGGACAGTTCCTCTTCCAATGTCCCTCTTGACTATAGTGAAAACATTTTCCTTTTGCCTTGGCCTTCTCTGCCTTGGAAGGAACTTTCTTAAAGTTCTTTTTAGGTCCAACTTTTGGGCCTTTCTGTTATGTTTTCATTTTTTTTTTTACTAGTCTTACTATTTGTAGCCATTTGAATATCCTTATGTCCCTTTCCCTTATAATTCTGTTTATAGAATTCTTGAATCTCAATGAGTAACTCAGGAAGAGTTCACTCAATCCTATTTAGATTGTAATTAGTTATAAATATTTTATAACTAGGAGGGAGGGATTATAGAATCAAATTCACTTTGAGGCGATCTAACATGGTCACCTCATAGATATCCAACTGCCCGATAGCATTAATCATTTTAATTACAAGATCATTGGGCAAAATTCCCTCTCTTAGTCTCATACTAAATAAGGAAGAACACAACTCATAATTAACGACCTATTTATTCTCGCTATACAACTCTTGTAAAGCGAGAAGGATATCATAAGCACTCAAAAAATTCTCATGCTTAATTTGAAGTTCTCTACTCATAAAGGCTAACATATATCCATGAACTCATCGACTATCTTCATGCCACTTCTCTAATGTATCACACTCCTCAGGTGAAGCATTATAATCTAAGTTAAGTGGCAAAGGACCATCCAAGACATAGCCAAGTTTTTCAATGTCAAAAGTTTAATGTTTCTGAGCCAATCTTTAAAATTAGAACCGTCAAAATATTTTTGTTCAAAATTCTTAGGAAAACGTTGCTTGACATTTTTGTTTGTTTTATCACACTATATTGAGAGAAACTGAAAAAGAACCAAATCAGATTTTGTTAATGATATAAATTAACAAATCAAACAATTTGACTTATTAAAATTAAATAATTTAAAATAATAACAATTAAACATTTTGATGTTATTTTAATTGCCAATTTTTTAAATTAACTCCCACTATTTAATTTGAATCCTATACTCCCTCAATCAGGACTCAAAAGTTTCTTTAGATATTTTAATAATTAGTCGGGAATCAAGTTCTTATTAAAATTAATCAACCTCGCATTTTAGATTCTTGGCTAATTAATTCTAATAAGTAGGAAACATTTTTGTTTTATATTACATATAAGATTTGATTCATTCCTTTTGCCCTAACTTTAAATTCCTCACATTTTAGAATCTTGAAATTCTTAGCTAGTTAAATCAATACTATTGTGCTTTCTAAAATGTTATTCTCATCCTAACCTCACATTTTAGATTCTTGGTCAAGATAAAAATATACATCTTAGAATCAAATAACTGAATTCAATTCCATAAACCCATACCCCTCACATTATAAAATCTTGGGATATAAAATTTATGTCAAAGAATTCCCTTGTTATTCCATCATGGGAGGCAAGGATTTAATAATTTTATTTAGGAAGTCTTAATATACATTTATTTTACATATGTCATACATATGTTTCAAACATGCAAATAATTAAATATGTGATTTTCAAAAATACACATTAATATTAAACTCTTTAATATTTATTAATATTTATTTATCTAATAAATAAATATTATATTACCAATATACAC